>SKCR01049122.1:0-56947 GCA_019454045.1 Zanthoxylum bungeanum
CACATCGTTTGATCCTTGCGAGGATGACATGCCGTTCAAATAAGCGCTAGATGTACGATATGTCTTACAAAAGACGGGTGACATGTCGTCTGTATTCCTAAATAGCGGATGACATATCATTTTGATATTCTGAGTGTTTTTCTAGGTAAAAATTAGTTCGACCAGCCAACTTTTAAGGTTCATATATTTCTTAATTTTAATCCAAATTAAGCAAATGATATACCAAATTAGAGATCACGTGTCTTACTTTTCGAAACATCTTAGAACACACCATTATCAATTTTATACAATAAGATATTAAGGCCCAAAATTGGAAGAAAATCAATTTTTTAAAATAAAAAAACGGAATGTATTTCCTTCATTTTTCATGCATGATCATGCCTTTTATGTGCATCTAACTAGAATACTTGTATTAAAGCTCTGATACTAATGTTGAGAAATATCATCCCTAATATTTTCACGACATAAATCCATAATAATCCACTTAAGATCTAATCATACATGTATTACTAATCCTAAATTTTGAATGAAGAAAGTAAAAACTTTTTAAATTTTAATTTTATATGCAGGGAGTTGCAAAATTTTCATACGCAAGAGGAGTCTCCGAATTAGGCATGGTAATTTAAGTTGGAATTCATTTATTTATTCAATTCAATTTGCTTTAAAACAAATTAAAATGAGTTAATTCAAGAAGTTATTGACAATTATCACTAAGAAATAATATTGTCTATATTTGGTGAACATTTTTAATAAATATATTAATTAGGAAAAAATTATGATAATTTTTATCATTTAATAATATCATTGATTAAACAAATATTCGTATTTCGAATATGATTCGTTTAAGATTCAATAAAAATTCGATTCGTTAATTTGTTTTGTCAACACTTTTCCGAATCATTGTTATTGACACATTTTCTTTCTTGGTCTTCTTCACATATGACCGAGGTGTCTCCAGATCATTGTTATTAACACTTAATTTTTTTCGATCGGAAATATTGTTACTGACACTTTTTAACATGTTTAGTTTGTACTCAAGTGAACACACCTATTATCCAAAGACCAATTCTAGGGTAAAAGATCATTACAAAGATTAATTTTTAGCAAATTTAGTGTGGTCAGAATGTGGCATGGTAAAGCTTACATCAGAGATTACACAAGACACATGGCCTAATTAATGTTGCATGCGTAAGGAGGACACAGGAGGGAAAGATAGTTTATCTTTTTTTTTCCCCTTTCAGGGTGAAGGTGGCATGAGAATATGAGATCAATGTCCGCAAATCAGAAATCAAATGCAATTTCATGTTCAATCAGTCACTAGAACATAATGAAAAAGTGTGAAAATATAGCTAGTATATTTACGACTTATGAACCAGACTAAAGTGATTTCTCATCCTAAGTTAAGCCGAGGACAGCTCAACCAACACGAAGGTTTAAACATAACCCACTGTGAGCAGAAACGTACAACACAAATTAATATAGCAGTACAGAAATCAGCTTAATTAAACTTGGTTTATATTAGTAATAAGCAACAATCCTCAGAAACAGGAAAGAGAGAGCTTATGCACCGTTTAAAAGCTCCTACAAATGTACAACGCTTGCTTATACTCTCACAAAATTAAACCACACGAATACGAGCTTATTTTTCTACGCTAGCTTATACTCTAACGCTTGTTCTATAACTCGTAAACTAACTAATACTTTCAGTTGAATACTTTCTCCCAGATTCGGCCTTTAACTCAATAGTGTATATAAACTTAGGCATATATCTATCATCAAATAGACACAAATCAGTTCCTTGAACTCCATACATATTCAACTGAAATCATTAGAAACTGCCAGAATTACTTCTGAGAAATCACCTAACTTTTCTGTAGAAACACAAAACAACCATACATTGCAAAATTTCAAACACCTACTTCTACACCCGGTACTTTAAATAAGGAAATAAATAAGAGGATTCATTGGCCCTAGTTAAGCCAATACACAACCCGCAATAAACAACTATGTAAAAACTAACAGAGATTCTTCCTTATGCTACTTTAAGGAATAAACATCTAGTCCATCAATTTCAAAACGAAGACCCATTAAAAAATCCAAAATCTATCAATCGCAATGCAAGATGACATAAACACAATCGGATCCAAAACCACAAGACATTACAACAAGCATCGTGAATATATATATACAGAACATAATGAAATCAGCTTGACATAACAATAATGCAATATGATATAAACATAATCTCACCTGATTCGCGACGTAACTAGTTAACTACAAGCAGCATTAATCTATCCACCACAACATGACAAAGCATTATAAACGCAATAACATATCATAGAAATTGTATCAAATCCAAATAAAATTAAGTTCACAAAACACAACATGAATCTCAAAATCCCAACTACAACACAGCTAAAACAATTTTTCAGAAACAAAATTAAAAACGACAAGTCGTTTCTTTGAAAAAATAAAATAAAATCTAGAACCTGAGTTTGGTAAAAAACCAGCGATTTTTGCCGGTCTTAAACCTCTCCTCGAGGCGCTTCTTGGTCTCCTTACAAGCAGTGACCTTTTTGTCCTTACTCTGGAGACAATCAGCCGACACGACTTCCTTGAAGTCGACGTCGAGCGTGTACCGCGTGGGCATCAGGTGCTGGTAGTTAACCAGCTTGACGAACGCTTTCACGCGCGACTTCTTCGCAGATTTCTTGGCCGTGTCCTTGCGGATGACCTTTCTAGGATAGGTTTTTATCCCAGCGACCAAACAATGAGAATAATGGCGATCGCGGGTTCCTTCGTCGAAGGACTTCACGATCACGGCCTTGCGTCCGGCGTACCGCCCTTGGAGAAGGATCACCGCCTTGTTTGGTTTCAGAAATTTCACCATTTTTTTTCTTTTTTACTTCTCCGTCTCTGAGAACTCTCTTTCCCCTGCGTTTGTGGCTGTGCAGACTCTGGAAACGAAGATTTATATGTGTCGTGTGTGTGGCGATTCAACTATAGCAGCATAGTAAACCCTAGGTTTATTTTGAGCTTGGGCTTGTGAATTGCTTATATTATGTGGGCTTTTAAAGGAGATTAATCTGGGCCCAATTTATTTTTTGTTATTTTTTAGAATATTTTATCTTAGGAAATTATTATTTGTCCACCTGAAATTTATTTAATGTTGGTAAAAACACACATTTTTAAGAAAATTATATTTTTATACTCAAATTTAATAAATAAAAAAATATTTCCCATAAACAATTTAACTCTGTTTGAAATCCGTTAAAATTTGACAGTAAAAAGATAATTTTATCATCAGCTAAAATATCATTTGTCTACCTCAAGTTAGGTATAATATATATTTTACACCTAAATTTTAAATTTTATTTTCATAGATAATTTTTAAATGCTAGTTTTATACTTTAATACTTCAAAAAAATAAAATAAATTTTATTTTTCTGTTTTCAAAGAAAATATCGCATTTCCAATAAAAAAGATCCATTGTACAGTGAAACGATATCGTGTTTGTTGGTGTACAAGCCAAATTTAGGCCAATTGTTTTTTCATCTTTTCACCTCAGGCCCAATATCAGATATAGCCCAATACTTCTAACAGTTCCCAGACCAAATTTGGGCCAATGACCTAATTATCCCCGCAGGCTCTATATCAAAGTAAAGCCCAAATATTACCTAGATTACGTTTGGGCTAGGACCCAATTGACTTTGCAGGCTCAATTTCGATCAAACCCCACTTTCCAGGACCCCGCCAAAAACATCTCTTCAGATATTAATTATTCTCCATACAATTAGTTGCCATAACACCGAAAGATGAATGTTAACCATTTTAGTGGGTCGTACCTTCATAAATACGATCCATTTGTTAGCTGGAAGACTACTCCTTATGTCTATAAAAGGATGTAGGAATTATAATTACATTCATTCCAACTTAAGCATTCTCATATAAGCCTAAGCATTCCTACCTAAGCTCTCAAAGCCTCTTACCATCTAAAACACCGGCTCACCGTCCTCATGGCAGTCCACGGAGGTCAAGGTAGCCTCAGACCTTGGTCTTCTTTTATTTACCGCTTGTCTTCACTACTGACTTGAGCGTCGGAGTGCCTATGGCACCCACCATACCAGTGGGTAGACTTTCCACGCTCACTCTATATTTGTTTTGCAGGATCGTAGGTGCCACCTTCCTACAAATTCTCGATTGTGGACCTCAGGCGAAATCCAGTATCTACAGTTGGCATTAAAGACTATTGAATAATTAAGAACAAAAAAGATGATTTTACTCTCGGTTTACGCCTAAATGTCATCTCTCTGTAACACCCCGAGATGATCAGAGTATTATCGGTAGGAGATTGGTACAACCAACCTCCCTCATCCTAACACACAATATCTAAACCCACAACGAGACACCTATGATGCATGATATCATGAATGTAAATAATCCCAGGAATGCACGAAAGGGCTCTGTGGCAACAAACATAAAAGGAAAATTACTCATTTTACACTTGTAGTTTCATTAATCCCCTTAATTTAGTACATTTGTGAAATATTAATTAAATTTATGTTTTATAGATTTTTATTGTGATTTTTATTTCTTATGTAGGTGAAATAATATTTTGGATGCATAACTAGAAAAATGGACGTGACATTTGGATTTTGGAGGCCAGAAACTTGAAATGACGTTCTGATAGTGTATAATTTTGAAAATTCCAACTTTGCGCAATTTTCATATTTTGGCCATAATGTTTTACTCCGATATCGGATTGAAGCGATTCTAGTTCCAAAGGAAAGAAGACTCAAATATCTATAATTTTTTTGTTTACAAGATATTCTAGTTATGGGGTTTTCATAAATACGATCAATTTGTTAGCTGGAAAACTACTATTTAAACCTATAAAAGAAAGTAGGATTCAGAATTACATTAATTCCATTTTAAGCATTCTCATATAAGCTTAAGAATTCCTACATAAGCTCTCAGAGCCTCTTACCCTCTAAAACACCGGCCCACCGCCCTCACGACTGTCCATAGAGGTCAAGGTAGCCTCAAACCTTGGTATTTTTTTATTTACTGCTCGTCTTCACTATTGACTTGAGCATCGGAGTGCCTACGGCACCCACCACACTGGTGGGAAGACTCTTCATGCTCACTCTACCTTTGTTTTGCAGAATCGCTAGTGTCCACTTCCTACAAATTCTCGATTGTGGACTTCAGGCTAAATTCAGTGTCTACAACTTAGCGCCCACCATGTGGCCTTAACGATTTATAGCAAGCGAAGATCTCATATTCTACGACTCTTTCAAACACACCTACTTATGGCTTCCGGCAGCGAACAAACACCAGACAGTGTGGCTACACAGTTGGCCATTCTATAAGAACGGTTATGAGCTTTGGAGGTGGAGAACTTGGTCATGCGAAGTTCCAACACAAGCCTTCATAAGCAGTTGGAACAAATTTCCTCAACCTTCGAACAACGCAGCAATCCTAACATTCAAACCAACCTCTTGGGAGCATTCAACAACGTGGCAAACAATGACCCACCGTTAGACAACCATCCACCGAATCACCAAAGAAGTCAACACATCCCCCTAACCGACCAAGAACAACAAGTCATATCCACCATGCACAAAAAAATGCAAGAGTTCAAGGTGGCAATTTTATCCAGCCTACCAGATGTTAGGCTACCAATGAGAAAAGGCCGAGCCGGCACGATTTCAGAAACTTCATTCTTAGGGACAATTACTTACGTCGAACTCCCACGGAAATTCAGCCCTCCAGATATGAAGTTATATGATGGATCCACAGACTCAGACGACTATGTGATCCATTATAAATATAAAATGATAACTACAGATCTGGCTCCTCACCAATGGGAAGCTGGCATGTGCAGAGGGTTTGAAGAGACATTGACGGGCCCCGTCCTCACTTGGTTTATCAATCTACCTTATCCGACTATTGGATCATATCAAGAGCTAGCTGATAAGTTTTTGGAATATTTTTCCACCTCTTGCAAACATAAGAAAACCACAAAAGACCTCAATATAATTCAACAATGGAAGGGAGAATCTATGCGAGACTACGTAGCTCGTTTCAACAAAGAGTGAATATCTATTATAGATCTCCACCATCTGACTGTTGTTGAAGCCTTCAGAAATGGGCTGCTAGCAGACAGCGGGCTTTATAAGAAACTAACAAAAGTCTGATACAACACTATGGATCAGGTGATGGCCCGAGCCCAAATCGAAATCAGATGGGAGGATGATAAAAGGAAAAAGAAGAGAGAAGGTTTCTCCAATCTACAAAGTGAAAGGATACCAAATCCCCCCAAGCGACCCAAAGACTTCATTCGTAAAGGTCCGCAGTCAGCAAATAGAAAGGTTCATCAAAGAAGGGACCATCGCCCTCTTAACCAAGATTTTGATCACCGACCCTTACCATATAGGGTCCAAGAAAAGGCTCCTTATAAAATCTCGAGACGTCCAGACTACAACTTCACCATTTCTCCAAGGGAACTAGTCTCAGTCCTCAAGAAGATGAGGAACGAGGCGAAATTCCCCCCACACTCCAGAGACAGATCTACCAGGAAAGACACAAGTAGATGGTGGAAATTCCACCGAAACTATGGCCATACGACAGCCGATTGTGTGGCCCTGTGGTTAGAAGTTCTAGAGTTGTTAAATAAGGGACATCTGAAAGGTTTTCCAATGGAGAAGGGCAAAGCTATGATGGCTCAAAGAGACGACATGTATGAACTAGGAGATGTCCCCAGCCCCTGCCACCAATAAATAATACGATTAATTTTATTTCATGCAGATCGAAAGTCAGTGGTATATCCTACTTCGTCGTAAAACGACAAACAAGAGTAGTGGCCATGGGGACGCCTCATTCTACAATGTTGATTGAGAGAATGTTCACCGACCTGACAATCGAATTCAGAGACGACAGAAGTTCCAATCGGATAACCTTCCACCACGATGCCCTGGTAATCTCTTTGCAAGTTGCGAATTTTATGATCAAGCGGGTGCTGGTTGATACATGATCCTCATCCAATATTATTTTTACCACTGCTCTCGCAGACATGGAAGACGAGTTAGATAAGATCAACCGACGGTCGAGTGCCCTTATAGGGTTCAGTGGCGAACACAAATTCACTTTGGGAGAAATATCGCTGTCAGTATACGCATGAGGGATCAAAAAAATCACCACCTTCTTAGTTTTGGATTGTCCCTTGGCCTACAACTTGATAGTTAGTCAACCTTAGATTCACGACATGAGGGCGATTTCTTCCACCTACCATCAAGTGTTGAAATTCCCTACCAACTGGGGCATCCAAGAGATTAAATGAGACCAGGTTGTCTCAAGGAGTTGATATCAAATGACTCTGAAAGACAAGTCTTCGTCGATATAGCAATTACAGGAAGGATCTCGTGGAACCAAACAGGATCAGCCCAACATTGAGGAACTCGACGAGGTCCAAATCCATCCACGGTTCACATATTATAAAGCCCAGATTGGAGCCTACCTTGAGCCCAAGCTACGCACATATTTAATAGATTTTCTCAAGGAGTGACACGACTGCTTTGCTTGGTCTCAAGAAGATATGACATGTATAGTTCCTGAGATGATAACCCATAAACTCCACATGGACCCAGACTACCCCACTTTCAGGCAGAAGATGAGGAAGTTCGCTCCAAAAAGAAACTAAATCATCAATGAGGAGGTTCAGAAACTATTACAAAATGGAGCCATCAAATAAGTCTAATATCCAGAGTGGCTTGCAAACGTCGTCGTGGTTTGAAAGAAGAATGGAAAGTGGCGAGTCTGCATCGACTTCACGGACTTAAACAAGGCGTGTCCGAAAGATTCATTCACCCTGCCCCATATTGATTCAATGGTCGATGCTACAGCCGGGCATGAGTTTTTGAGCTTCGTGGATGCCTACTCAGGATACAATCAAATCCTCATGCATCCAAATGACCAAGATAAAACAACCTTAATCACAAACATATGTGTCTATTGCTACAAGGTTATGCCATTCGAACTCAAGAATGTTGGAGCCACCTACCAACATCTTGTCAACAAGATGTTTTCCCAACAGATTAGGAAGACCATGAAGGTCTACATAGACGACAATTTGGTGAAGTTGTTGAAAGCCGAGCAATATCTAGAGCACTTGGGACAAACATTCGATATAACGAGGAAGTATGACATGAAACTAAATCCCACGAAGTGTGCATTTGGTGTAGCTTTGGGGAAATTTCTCGGCTACATGGTCACTCGACGAGGAATAGAAGCCAACCCTGATCAGATTAAATCCATCCTTAACATCCATTCTCCCGCAAGCCTAAAATACGTAATGCGACTTGTGTGGAGGATTGCAGCTCTAAACAGGTTTATCTCCAAGTCTATAGACAAAAGTTTTTTGTTCTTCTCTGCCCTCAAGCGATTTGTTTTCTTTAATTTAGAAAATTATTTTATTGTTCTTGGTTGAATTTTTTATGTTGTAGAGATTCTTACAAAAATTATTGAGATTCTTTACACTTTAAATTTTGGGGCTTTTTGTTTTGGTTGATGGATTTAGAGGCTAGATGCATGTGTGAAGTAAGATTGAGTAATATTAGTTCAATTTTATCATATGATAACTTATTGCCATTTTAGAGTGTTATGACCACTCTAATAATTCCTAGAATTATTCTTGAGTTCTTCATTTGTGGTGGATTTGATTGTTATAAATATTAATAAGATTAATGTTGAGAAAATTGGATTTAAAGCATGAAAAATGATTATTTTTACATCCAGATCAAATCTGGAAATTCTGAAAATTTTGTGATGAAAAATATGTTATTTAAATATATTGGATGTGTGTGGGTATTGGAATAATTTTCGGAAATTGTTTCAGAGTGAAAATACGTGAAAATGACAAAAAATGAAGTTACCGGGTAACTTTTGAGCTGATCGAATAACGGTTGCCCAAACAGTGAATTGGTCACTGTTCGGGCAGCCCATGAACTGGCCAAGTACTATTGTCAGCCCCCTTGTGTATTGCTTGGTCGGTTCAGTCAAAAACTCATTTTATGCTAACGGTGGCAATTTGGGTTAGGATTCGTTTATTCATTCGATTCGATTCGCTTTAAAGCGAATACAGGTTTGAAAAAATGGATTCGTTTAATAAATTGATCAATTCGATTCGATTCGTTTATTAAACGAATCAAATACGAATTGAAGCTCATTGATTTGTTTTATTCGTTTATGATTTATTTTATTAATTTCTTTGACTAGTTATTGTTATTTTTCAATTAAGATTCGAGAAATTATGGTTAATTACCATAGAAAAATAATATTGTCGATATTTGGTGGGATATTTTTATTAAATATATTAATTATATATTTTATATGTATATATTATGAAGAATTAATGTAAATAAATTATGGTAAATTATGTTATTGAATAATATCATTACTAAACGAATATTCGTATTCGATTCGTTTAATAAACGAATCGAATATGAATCATGAAATTAGGATTCGTTTAATAAACGAATTGAATACTAATTCATCACATTTTGATTCAATTCGTTTATAATTCGATACCAATTCGATTCGTTGATTCGTTTTGTCACCTCTATTTTATGGAAAAATATTTTCGTAAAAGTTTCACGATGTTTTCTAAATTAATTATGTCATTATTTGATATCGATATAATATGTTTAGGTGAAATATGAATGAATTATTCATATGGGGTATTGAATAATTTATTCGGTAAGTTTAAAAATTTTAAAGTCCCGATTTCGCTCGAACCACGCTTCTGCCGCGTAAAACCCCAACAAAATGATATCAAAGCGAGTCTGATCCTACATCCATTATATTTTTCATGCTTGATATATGATACTTAATCCAATTTTATTATTTGCACATGCATGTTAAATTAATTTGATAAGTTTTTGTGGCTATATCTGAGAACGTGCCAAAGCTATCAGGACTATATCGGTAGGTTGAGTTTTTCATTAACAAGTGAATCCTGGATACGCCTCCTATGAACATGCCAAAGTTGTCACAATAAGAGATAGTCAAGAACAAAATCAAGAGTTACAGTGAGTATGATTGACAATGTTGTGAGTCGAAATATATTCATAGGGTCCACTTCTCACTATGAAATTCAATTTAATTATTGAATTATCATTTTCCATTGGGGATTATGATATTACGTAAAGTAGTGGGAGACGTTGCTATGTTAAAAATCCATAACTAAGGTAGTGTGTAATATTATGAAAATTACCGCTTATGTTTTCCTTATTCTATATTGTAGATAAAATTAAACTTTTAATCCACTGCATGTATATTTTATATATATTTTTTCTGAATTCACTTATGGTTGCATATTTCTAGAATAAGTTCTAGATTATAGTAGGCTTGGATATAATTAGATTAGCCTAACCATCGGGAACTATTGTTCAAATTTTCTTGGAAAATCAAGATAGTTAGTGACTTATTTACTAAGTCACGATAGATAATCTAAATAGATATTTATTTTAGGATATAATTCTGTAGATAGAATAGTTTCTTATGCAGTAAAGATTGACATGAATCGGTTCATGTCTCGAAATTCTTCACTAGCATTAAGAAAACCTTATTAAGTATTTGTTTATCTAATAATGATGTTTCTTGGCTTTAGTGACCTTTAGAGGTCACATGTCCGACATTGTTTGCTAATTAATTATTTGTAATTGTTGAAGGAAAATTATAAAGCTAAAAAAATAAGATGTGTATAGTTATGTGTAGAAAATATCGATTCTCACAACAAGACAACTATAGGTATTGGATAGCAGATCTTTCTTCTAGTTATTTAAAATATTATTTAATGATTGTTTTGATATTTGATATCAGAACTTGCGACTATTGGATAGTTACTTGTTCTTTATAAATAGTTGTTATATATTTAATACGACTAGTAATGTCATTGAAGGAGAGATAAACATTAAGAAAAATATTCGATTAAGTAAATAACTTAGAACAATGCTTTATGAGATTTTATCACTTAAGCATTAGATGTTTATTCTGCATGGTAAAGGGTGGTCTGATACAAGATCACACCATATATCCTTATCCATTTAATGAATATTGTATTCGGGAATGTGATTAAATCTCATTTAACCAATGATTGTCATTGGACCATAAGATTTATTAAACGGATACATTAGATGTATGTAGTTTAATGAATTGTAAATTGCTTAAGGTAGTTTTCTTTCTTTCGTAACTTAGTCATTGAGTAGTCATGACTTAGTTACATATTTAAGATGAAATGCGTATGGAATATTTTGACTGGTTCAAAGATATTCGATCTGAAGTTTTGAAAACTGTATCTTTAAAATTCATCGTGAGTCTTTGAATTGTTCAGATATGTTTGATATGATCAAACATATGAATTTATGGCAATTAGTTCTAAGGTTATTCAATGAATATGATTCTTACTTAATATTATTCTTCTACAATTCCATCCTGATGGAATTGGTTAGTGGGAGGAATTGAATCTTATACGATTTGATTCGTTTGATATAGAGTGTTACCGAATTAGTTTCATTGTTCTTAGAGATATGCTCCAGTAACACTAATTCATCCTTTTAATTAAGGTTCCATTAGCTTCTACAGTTACGTATATGATATGTACAAGTAGAAAATTCGAATCTTGAAAAGTTGATATTTGAATATTTCTTTTGTATAATGGTTATATAATTGAAAGTACTTGTGACTCAGAGGTACAAGTAAAAGTTTATCATTTATTCTATTTAATAGAATATTATATTTTATTTGATAGAATATATTTTCTACGATCAAGGTAATAAAATTATTTTATTACTTCGTGTGTAACATCAGATGTTGACCATTGTAGAAAAGACTTGACTTCTTGAAGTCAAATGTGAGAGTGATAAACTATAATGGAACTACATAATTAATAAGATGAAAAGTCCCTTAGACATCTTCCATATAATTCCAATAAGTTTTCAGAATCATTTGCAAAGTATTTGATACTTAATGATTCTGTTGTTTTCTTATCGAAGAAAGTTATCATATAACTTATAGTGAGAGCGATATTTGATATCGATTCCGGAAGTTAGCATTAAACTATAGATATTAGATTGTTTATAACTTACTACGATCAAGTATTGAACTTGATTGAGCTTTCGTTATGAATCATTCATAAATATGCAAAAGGTTTGCGCAACAAAAGCAAAGTGAGCATATTAAGGTTTGACCTTTTTAGTATGACAGTGAGAAAGGTTATACTCAGCAATCTATTGTAGATTCTGAGGAAACTTGTCTCTATTCTCACTAATTGAACCACTAAAGATCTATTGGTTAATGTTAATATTAAACTGTACATTTTGGCTAAGGAATGCAAAGTGGTGTTTTTGAATGGTTTCTTCGGATAAGACATCCATTGTGATTGATTTGTTTGAAGAGTTCGTTCTGGAATGGCCCTAGAGTTTATATTCTGCTATGATCGCAGTTAAAAATACTAGCTTATAGCATATTGTAGACTTAGATGAGCTTTCCGAAAATCTGTGTTCTCTAATTTTGATATCAGTCAGATTGTCTGATTTTATCAAAGCATAGAGAATACATATGTGATTGTAGGGTTAGTGAGAGCGTACATATTTCTTTCTAGTGTTGTATATCCTAATGACATTATCATTATTAAGGTAATAATGAGATGTTTATGAGGTAAAAGGTTTACCTAAGTCTTATTCATGAAGAAACATAGTCCGCAACCATTAGGGTCAGATTCGTTTTGATTCTAATTGTGACGTTAGACAGTCTACGTCAAAAAGAGTCAGAAAATATGCAGTAGGAGTGTCACATATGATTCTATTATGTGAGTGAAATTAGTTGTAACTTATGAGGCATTGACTTATGAAGTTGCATATTGACCTTATAGATTAGGAGTTTTGATATTAATATTGTGCTTGTGATTGTCTACATAGTATTATGGATTTGATCCTTAAATATTTAGACAATTTAGTAGCTGTAGCATAATATTGATGTCGCATTTGAGTCATATTGATGTAGAACTTAATTTCTACAAAATATGTTTGATGCTAGTCAAGGGAGACAATTGTGTTTGTTAGACAAACTCAATATATTACCTCTTGAGTGCTAGTTGAGCTCTTGAGGGCCATGCGCATACAATACACATTGAGATATGCATATGATACCATGGATTGGAACTAGAGCAAGTGGGAGAAATTGTTAGGGTTTATGCTCAGTGTGCCAATCTGAATCGTATTCATGTCCGATTCATAAATTCGAACAATGCCATTTTCCATAATATTACTTATATATGGTTACACCTCTTGTTTTTATATACGTATTCGATCTAATTACGATTAGATTGAAACTAAATCTGATTTAGTGATATGTATATATTAGACAAGACCACATGATTTACAACGTAGTGCGCAGTTACAACGTAGTTTGTAATTGACATTGGGAAGTGTCACTATAAGTTGTATATTCTCAAATAAAGTTCCTGCTCAAGATTTACTAACACGGCTCGATTAGTAAAATCCGCTGAGACTAGTACATGTCGTATGTCGGGACTTGGTCCGATGGTTTATCCCAATGAACCATGAGTCTCGGGAGACTCGTATAGACATGTAGGTGTTTATTTGATAAATACTGAACGACTCACTGAAGATTTCCTAATTGATGTGTAACACCTTAGCAGATGTAGGATGCTACCGCAGGAGACAAGATTAACCCGTCTCCATAATCCTTTAACATAAAAAAAAATGGACATGACCCGTCCTAAAACTAGACAACCTGGACCAAAATCTAGCATTAAGATAAACTCAAACAAAACATCAAACACATTACAGGGCCTCAGGACACTCATGACACATCCAAATCAAAGTAACTCTCAAGGGCTCCGTTCCCACATCATTACATCATATATACATATATAAACAAATAATTCAAACTTAAGTATTATACTTTCCCATTCAACTAACCATCCCGGTACCCTAAAAAATAAAAGGACAATGTATAGTAACTTTATAAAATAATTTCTGTCATTTGGCGTAATCTCCGTCAATAGCAAGGACTGCATCAAAAGAAAGGAATACCTGTAATCATGAAGAAACTTGTGGGGGATGAGTCTTGTGGACTCATGAGTAGATACCAAGAAAACAAATCATAAGAGAAATCTAAAATATATTTATAAAACGATTTTCATGCATGCGTAGTCAAAAATATATCAAACGCTCAACACCCAAGTCGTACACAAAGACTGAGCCAGGAATGAACGATCCCTTATCAACAAGGTAGCGGGTCAATCCATTTCTGATGGACGTGACCCTAAACAAGCACCCCGGTGGAAATATATGATGAGTCATAAAAAAAAAACATAAAACAAGCGTCGGTGCAGAAATATAATATCAATCGCTCATCTCAGCAGAAATATATCATGAAAACATTTAACAAATGCTGAGACGGAAACATTCCTCGTGGCCCATATTGAGTCAAGATCAAGACCTGGACCTTCATCTGGTCCAGAAGACATTGAAGACTCCGCTGGTCTTCTTCAGGACCAGTCGGTTAGAGATTATCCTGGAATTCATCTGGTCCAGTCGACGAAAACATTCCTCATGCCTCATGTCGAGTTAAGATAAAGAACTGGACCTTCATTTGGTCCAGACAACATTGAAGACTCTGTTGGTCCACTTCAGGACCAGTCAGCTGGAGATTATCCTGACCTTCATCTGGTCCAGTCGACGGGAATATTCCCTATGGCTCATGTCGAGTCAAGATCAAGACCTGGACCTTCATATGGTCCAGACGATATTGAATACTCATATGGTCCTCTTCAGGATCAGTCGACTGGAGATTATAGCCTTCATCTGGTATAGTCGACGGGAACATTTTCCATGACTCATGTCGAGTCAAGATCAAGACCTATACATTCATCTGCTCCAGATGACATTGAAGACTCCCATAGTCCTGACCTCTTCAGGACCAGTTTGCTGGAGATTATGCTGGCCTTCATCTGATCCAGTCGAATGGAACATTCCCCATGACTCATATCGAGTCAAGATCAAGACCTGGACCTTCATTTGGTCCAGACGACATTGGAGACTCTCCTGGTTCTCTTCAAGACAAGTCGGTTGGAGATTATCCTGGTCTTCATCTGGTTCAGTCGACGGGAACATTCCTCATGGCTTATGTCGATTCAAGATCAAGACCTGGACCTTCATCTGGTCCAGACGATAATGAAGACTCCATTGGTCCTCTTCAGGACCAGTCGACTTAAGATTATTCCGGACTTCATCTGGTCCAGTGGACGGGAACATTCCTTATGGCTCATGTCGAGTCAAGATCAAGACCTGGACCTTCATCTGGTCCAGACGACATTGAAGACTTCCCTGGTCCTCTTCAGGACCAGTCGGCTACAGATTATCCTGGTGTTCATCTTGTCCATTTCACGGGAACATTTCCCATGACTCATGTCGAGTCAAGTTCAAGATCTGGACCTTCATCCAGTCTAGATGACGCTGAAGACTCCCTGAAGGCATGCTCATATGCTTGTTCCTTACAGGTACATCTAGACCTTTATTTAGAGACTATCATGGACCTCTACTTGGGTCCAGATGACATGGAAGACTCTCGAACCCTCAGCAGGTCCGGTCGGCTGGAGATTATACTGGTCCAGTCAACATGAACATTCTTCACTACTCATGTCGAGTCAAGATGAAGACTCGGACCTTCATCTAGTCCAGGCAATAATGAAAACAGCTCTGGCCCTCCTCAAAACCAGTCGACTAGAGATGATCATGGTCTTGCATTTGGTCTAGTCGATAGAATCATTCCTCACACTCATTAAGATCCAAACGACATTGTTTAGGATTTTTCGGCTGAGGATCATTCCAAATATGTATTATAATCCATCAACATGGTATCACCTTTTGACAAGTCCAAAACGACATCCGCATCCAGGACTGGTCGACTGAGGATCATCCAAAATATTTATTTAGTTCCATTAACATACAATTACCTTTGACAGGTCCAAACGACATAAATACCCAGACCTGGTCTACTGAGGATCATTCTTGATATTTATTTAGCTCCATCAATATGGTAAGACTTTTGACAGTCTAAAACGACATCAACATCCAAACCGATCGACTGAGGGTCATCCCAGATGTGTACTTAGCTTCGTTAACATGATATGGCCTTTGACAAGTCCAAATAACATCAATCCAAAGTACGCTTATATGTTTTACCCCAGACGACATACTCATCGATACTCTGCAAGCCAATGACTCATTGACTTAGAGAGTAGGAGACAAACTGTACAGGCCAAATTTGGGCCAAAGGTATTTTCGTCTTTTCACCTCAGGCCCAATATCAGATATAACCCAATACTTCCAAATAGTACCCAAAATAAATTTGGGCCAAAGACCCAATTATCCCCTCAGGCTCTATATCAAAGTAAAGCCCAAATAGTACCTAGGCTAAGTTTGGGCTGGAGACCCAATTGACTTTGCAAGCCTAATTTTGGTCAAACGCCACTTTCCAGGACCCCACCGAAAAATATCTCTTCAGATATTAATTATTCTCCATACAATTAACTGCCACAATATCGAAAAATGAATGTTAACCATGTTAGTGGGTCCCACCTTCATAAATATGATCCCTTTATTAGCTGGAAGATTACTCTTTAAGCCTATAAAAGGAATTAGGATCAGAATTACATTCATTCCAACTTAAGCATTCTCATATAAGCTTAAACATTCCTACCTAAGCTCTCAGAGACTCTTACCTTCTAAAATACTGGCCCATCGTCCTCACGGTAGTCCACGGAGTTCAAGGTAGCCTCAGACCTTGGTCTTCTTTTATTTACCGCTCGTCTTCACTACTAACTTGTGCGTCAGAGTGCCTACGGCACCCACCACACCGGTGGGTAGACTCTGTTGGAATTGGTGCTTGGAGTGCCAATCCGAATTGTACATTTTATTATTTATTAATAAAATAACTACATTTTCATTTCATATCTTATTAATGGTATTGTCATTATGTGTGTTAGATTGATGTATAGATATGCTAAGAATGACATCGACCTTAGAATAGTCTTGTAGTTGTAGGAAGCGCTTTCCTTGCGTAGCGGAAGCACGCTAGGCACCCGGATCGGACTTGAAGAGATTAAATAATTCATTTGTAGTCATTATTATTACATATGTTTTATTATTATTCGTAACAAGTGGCATGCTTTGTTTTTTAGGCTTGAAGAATTCAAATTGAATTTGAATTCTTTAATTATAATTAATTGATTTTAAATGACCAAAATGCCCCCAAATTAGGTTAAGCCATATATATAAGTGAAAAGTTTTTCTTTCTTCATTCATTAACCTCCATGGTTGAAAATCATCTTCAAAAGAAAGCTCCCAAATTTTCTTGAAGAAACTTGAAGAGAAAGTGAAGAAATCAAGAAGAAAGTTGAAGGAAATTATGAGATTTTGAGGTAATCTTCAATATTCTTAAACTTAGAAAGCTTGTTTCTAGTTATTGAATATCTAGAATAGTTCTAGGGTTTCTTTATTTCTTGTTTTTTTTTGGGTTTTTTGATTTGGAGGATGGATTTGGAGGCTAGATGCATGTGTGAAGTTAGATTGAATGATATTAGTGTAATATTAGTTCAATTTTATCATATGATGACTTGTTTCCATTCTAGAGTGTTATGACCACTCTTATAACTCCTAGAATTGTTCTTGATTTTTCATTGGTGGTGGCTTTGATTGGTGTAAATATTAATATGATTAATATTGAGAAAATTGGATTTAAAGCATGAAAATTGAACACTTTTGTACCCAGATCAGATCTAGAAATTCTAGAATTTTGGTGATGAAAAATATGTTTTTTAAATATATTGGATGTATATTGGGCATTTGAATAATTGCCGAAAAGTGTTTCGGAGTGAAAATATGCGAAAACGGTGAAAAACGACGTTATCGGGTGAGGTTCGGGCTTAGCGGGAGTTGGCTGACCTGGGCAGCCCCGATGTGTATTGGTTGGTCGGTTAGGCAAAAAACGCGTTTTATGCCATTTTACGAAAAAAAATATTTTCGTAAAAATTTTGTGATGTTTTCTAAATTATTTATATTATTATTTGATAACAAATATAATATGTTTGGGTGAAATATGAATGAATTATTCATATTGGATATTGAATAATTTATTTGGTAAGTTTAAAAGTTTTTAAAGTTACGATTTCACTCGAACCACGCTTCCGCCCTTGTCTTTGAGAAAACCCCAATAAATTAGTATCAGAGCGAGTCTGATCCTACATCCATTATATTTTTCATGCTTGATATATGATATTTAATCCAATTTTATTATTTCCACATGCATATGAAATTAATTTGATTAATTTCGGATTGTTCGACAATAGGAAAATCCCCGTTAAATAAGGCATTAAAGTAACTAGTATTAGGAATACTTGTTTCTTGGTCCGCCTTGTTAGTACGAATATAAATATTTTCTTGATGTTGTAGCTGTATTGTGCCAAAGCTGTGCAGTTATGGCTAATGGTAGTCCATTTGCGCCGGTAGAACTTATATGATAAGAGACAAAATCAAGTAAAGCTTGAACGTGCCAAAACTGTCAGGACTACATTGGTAAATTGAGTTTGTCACTGACAAGTAAAGCCTTGATACGCCTCCTATAAATGTGCCAAAGCTGTCACAATGAGAAACGGTCAGGACCAAAATTAGGAGTCACAGTGAGTGTGATTGACAATGAGTTGTCTACCTGTGAATATATGTAGGCGAGAACGTGCCAAAGCTGTGAGTCGAAATATATTCACCGGTCCACTTCCCGTTATGAAATTCGATTTAATTATTGAATTCTCATTTTTCCGTTGGGGATTACGGTATTATGTAAAGTAGTGGGAGGCACTGCTAGGTTAAAAATCCATAACTAAAGCAATGTGTAATATTATGAGAATTGACGCTTATGTTTTCCTTATTCTATAGTGTTGATAGAATTGAACTTTTAATCCACTGCATTCATACTTTATATATATGTTTTCTAACTTTCCTTATGGTTGTAGATTTCTAGAATATGTTCTAGATTAAGAGTAGGCTTGGATATTGTTTGATTATTAAAAACATCGCGAACTGTTGTTCCGATTTTCTTGAAAAATCAAGACGGTTAGTGACTTAGTTACTAAGTCACATTAGGTAATCTAAATAGATATCTGTTTTAGGATATAATTCTGTAGAGAGAATAGTTTCTTTTGCAGTAATAATTGACGTGAATTAGTTCATGTCTCAAGATTCTTGACTGGTATTAAGAAAACCCCATTAAGTATTTGTTTATCTGATAATGACGTTTCTTGGCTTTAGTGACCTTTAGAGGTAATGTGTCTGACACAGTTTTCTAATCGATTATTTACAATTGTTGTGAATAGTTGAAAGCAAATTATAAAGCTAAAGAAAAGAGATGTGTATAGTTGTGTATAGAGAATATCGATTCTCACAATACCACAACTATATGTATTGGATACTAGATATCACGTCTAGTTATTTAAAATATAATTTAATAATTGTTTTGATATTTGATATCAGAACTTGTGACTATTGGATAGTTACTTGTTCTTTATAAACAGTTATTTCATATTTTAATATGATTAGTAGTGTCATTGATTAAGACTAAACATTAAGAAAAATATTCGGTTAAGTAAATAACTTAGAACAATGCTTTATGAGAGAGTATTAGATGCTTATTCCGTATGGTAATGGATGGTCTGATACGAGATCACACCACATATCCTTATCCATTCAATAAATATTGTATTCCATGAATGTGATTAAATCTCATTTAATCAATGATCGTCATTGGACCACAAATTTATTAGACTAATACTTTGGATGTATGTAGTTTAATGAATTATAAATTACATTGGATAATTTTCTTTACTTCTTAACTTAGTTAATAAGTTGTCATGACTTAGTTACGTGTTTCTAAAAGAATACATATTGAACGTCTTGAATGGTTCGAGAACTTTCAATATGTTTCTGATGAAACGCGAATAGAATATTTTGACTGGTTCAAAGATATTCAATTTGAAGTTTTGAAAACTGTATCTTTAAAATTCATCATAAATCTTTGAATTATTTAAAGATGTTTGATACGATCAAACATATGAATTTATGACAATTAGTTCTAAGATTATTCAATGAATATGATCCTTACTCAATATGATTCTTCTACGATTCCATCATGATGGAATTAGTCAGTGGGAGAAATCGAATCTTATATGATTTGATTCATTTGATATTGAGGGTTACCGAATTAGTTTCAATACTCTTGGGGATATGCTCCAGTAACGTTAATTCATCCTTTTAATTAATGTTTCATTTGTTCCTATAATTATATATATGATATGTATAAGTAGAAAATTTGAATGTTGAAAAGTTTGAGATTTTAATCTTTCTTTTGTATAATGGTTATATAATTGAAAAATATTTGTGCCTCAGAGGTACAAGTAAAAGTTTATCATTTATTCTATTTAATAGAATATTGTATTGTATTTGATAGAATATATTTTCTACGATCCCGAGTAATAATTATTTTATTACTTGGTGTGTAACATCAGATGTTAACGATTGTAAAAAAAAAGACTTGACTTATTGAAGTTAAATGTGAGAGTGATAAACTATAAATGGAACTACATAATTAATAAGATGAAAAGACCCTTAGACATCTTCTATATAAGTATAATAGGATGTCAGAATCATTTGCAAAGTATTTGATACTAAATGGTTCTGTTGTTTTCTTATTGAAGAAAATTATCCTATAACTGATAGTGGGAGCGATACTTGATATCAATTTCAGAAGTTAGTATTAAACAATAGATCTAATATTGTTCGTAGCTTACTACAATTAAGTTTTTGAACTTGATTAAGATTTCTTTATGAACGTTCATAAAATGTGCAAATGGTTTCCACAGTGAAAATTGAGTGAGCTTATTAAAGGTTTGACCTTTATAGTATGACAATGAGAAAGGTTATACTCAACAATCTATTGTAGATTCTGAGGAAACTTGTTTCTAGTCACACTAATTGAACAATTAAGGATTTGTTGGTTAATGTTGATATTAAACTATGTATTTTAGCTAGGAATACAAAGTGGCGTTCCTGAATGGTTACTTCGAAGAAGAGATCCATTGTGATTTCTTTGCTTGAAGAGTTCGTTCTGGAATGACCTTGGAGTTTGTATTCTGTTAAGATCACAGTTTGATATACCAGCTTATAAAGCTTATTGTAGACACATATGAACTTTCCGGAAATCTGTGTTCTCTAATTTTGATATTAGTCAGATTGTCTGATTTTATCAAAGCATAGAGAATACAAATGTGATAATTGGGTTAGTGGGAGTGTAGATATTTCTTTGTAGTATTGTATATCCCGACGACATCATCAATATTAATGTAATAATGAGATGTTTGTGAGGTACAAGGTTTACCTAAGTCTTATTTTCTTCATGAAAGTAATGGGAGTAGTCTTTGTTATATTCGATATAAGGTTTTATATATGATATAAAGTAAGAGAATTGTGAGATACTCCCATTAGTCGTGCATTAGATATGATATAATAAAGGACACTGTAAGACTATATGTGTGTAAGGGTGGCAATAAAGCCCGCGGCCCGGCCCGGCCCGCGGGTGGAAAAAGCCCGGGCCGGGCCTTGAAAAGAAAGCCCGGCACGGGCCCGGGCCTGGGCCGGGCTTTTCTATTTTGGCCCGGGCCCGGCCCGGCCCGGCCCGGCCCGGCCCGGCCCGGGCCAAAATTAAAAAAAAAAAAAAACATAAATATATATATTTTTTTAATATGTTTGTATCATTTTTATTTATTTTTAACATTTAAATTGTTAATTTATCAATGAAACTTGTGATTTATTTATAAATTGTATTTGTATATAGTGTAAATATATTTTATATTTATATATTTTTAATTTTAAAATTTTTTTTTTAATTTTCGGGCCCAAAAAAAAGCCCGGCCCAAGCCCGGCCCGACTCGGGCCGGGCTTTTCCCGGGCCCGGGCTTTTTTTTTGTTGGCCGGGCTCGGGCCGGGCTTGCAAAAGCCCGGCCCGGCCCGGCCCATTGCCACCCCTATATGTGTGTGTAACATCTGGTACCAGAACCTAACGACTATTACAATTAGGAGCCATAATACTTAATATAAATCATGTTCAAGCAAGTATGTGCTCATAAAATGGCATTTGGGACATTCAGAAGATTTCTTGAAATTTTGACGCGAAACTTAGTTTATGTTCCACCCCGAACAGCTTTTAATAATCGGATTGTAATATTTTCAAACAATCTCCGATTTTTATGAATTTTATATCTTCAGAAAGATAAGACTGAGTGCTACAACTTTCACATTGGGTATTTTTCCAAATACGAACCTGAAATGAGTCAAAAAATGCTAAATCAACGACAACTATAATAAATTTCGGGATTGGTCTAGAAAAGATGAGGTGGCTTAATCCTAACCACCCAAATCCATCACAAAAATCAGCCCCCTTCCTCTATAAATAGGGCACTATTCCCTCATTCCAAAAGTGAAAATTGGATAGAGAATGGAAGGAAAAAATGTGAGAGAAAGAGAGGGAAAAAGAGAAGAAAAGAGAAAGAGAGAGGCATGTTTTCACCAAAGTTGAAGGAAGAGCAAAGGAAAACCACCCCCAACAAGCTAAAAGAGGAATATCAAGTTTAGAAGATTTGAAGGATGAACGAAATCAAGTGAGTGAGGTAAAGAAATCTTGACCCAAGCTTTGAAAGTATTGATTTTGATGAATTGATGTTTAAGTTATGTTGTTAGGTTGTTGATGTTATTTATATGGTTAATTTGGTTAAGAAATTAATATTTTGAGGAATTCCCAAATTAAGAGAATCCTAATTAATAAACTTAGTTGAGGTTATTGAGGTTGGATGTTGTGATGATGAATTGAATATTTGAAGATTGAGTTATATGTTTTGGTTGTAAGTTGGAAATGGAATTAAGAGGTTGATGAAAACCCTGTTTTTTGGGCCAGCGTCGCGATGCAAGAGACCGAGCATCGCGACGCGTATTGGAGAGTTACTCTCTGGTTTCATTTTATCGAGCTCACGTCGCAAAGCCAATGATTTTACGTCGCGACGCAGATTTAAAATGTTCACTACCTAGTTCTGGTTGTGTGCGTCGTGACACTAAGGTTCTTACGTCTCAACGCTAGGTTAATTTTATGAATCAATTTAGTCATTCCAAATTCATCTTAGAACATTACAGACCATTCCATGAGTATCGTATTAGCTGGTATACCCGCGTTATGTCATGCCACGGGCATAATATGTCATATAGTGATAATAATCCCGAATGCATATCCTACAATTTAAATTCTGACGAAATTTCTCAACTATAAATGATCGGCATGAAATGCAATATTCTTCGATTAAAGGAAGTAGTGATGGCCATATTCCAAAATAGTGAGTGGACACTACTTTTTTAAATTAGCCTTCATTTTGTTATTTTTATAACAGACTTATTTTTACGCTTTATGACGTTAGATTAGTTTTATTACAGTTATTTCATGAAAATTTATGATTTAAGTTATGTTTGAGAAAGAAATATTTTCAAAGCATGATTTTATGGTTTTCGAGGCATAGGGGAAAAACCCACCTCAGTATGCAACTTGATACAGACATAAAATTGACGGATGACATGTGCACATGTAGAGGACATGAGGGACGGTGATACGTAACTCCCCCAGATCTTAGTTCAGGATTAGGGATGACAGATGCCCCTAGATTCTAGTTTCAGAGCTTGGAGGATAGCACAGATCCGCACCCCCAGTTCTAGTTCAGTGGCTTGGGGGATGATGATACATAACGCCCCAAGACCACAAGTTTAAGAGACAGTACTGGCATGCTTTGGGGATGGCGATACGTAACACCCCAAAGTCATGTATTTGCACTTCTCAACCATAGCATTTATATAAGCATGGCAATAATTCCTTCTAGGAAAAAAATTAGCTACCTATGTCCGAAAAGATGTCAAACAAATAACTAAAGTAATTAACTAAAATTTTGTTAATTCATGTCTTCATCTTCTTCTTAAGTCAATGAAGTTTGATATCATCCTCACATGCAAAAATATCTTTCAACCAAGTGCTCATTATCCTTCAAGAAGTCAAGTACCTTCATACACTCCCACTTATCCAATCTCAGCTTCTTCAACTTTGTTGTAATTTCAGTTGCTAAATAAATGTGTTTACTATTATTTGTAATAGTTCTTGCAATCTTTTTGATTATCTCATCTGTAATTAAATCATATTTCTTTTTTTTGGTTCCTTTAGAAGGTGTTTTCGATTGTCTATCAGCTGATGAGACATTCTCTGTGGTTATTGGTGAGAATTGAGCAGCTGGTGATGGTGTATTGAAGTTAGTGAAATAATCCATTTGATAAAAAAAAATCAATATTCATTTGCATCCCATCAATGTCATTAATGTTTGTATCTCCATTTGATTGCCACCTACAGACTTTTTCTTTTTCACTTTCAGCACCATCACCATTTGCTCTATCTTTTTCAAATAACTCATGAGCATTTTCTAAAAAATAGAGCTATTTGTCACATACCAACTTATAATCAAGTTTAACCTACATTTAAAACAATCATATCAAATCAATTTAGTGACATATACATAGCTTGAAAATAGTTATATCAAGTACATGAATCTCACTTTCCCAAACACTTGGAGTAGCTTCAATCTTTTTTGTCATATTGTTCCATCCAAAACCGCTTTTTTTTTATGCAAAAGCTTAACCGCTAAATACATTTGTATTTGAATAGTTTTCAACCTATTAACTGCATTTTTATTATCAATTATTTCCCCATCTGTTGAAACTCGGTATTAAGACAAGTAATAATTATATTCCAAGCTTTCTTATTAAACTTTTTTCTCAACTTTGTTTCCTTTAACTTTTTCTTCTTTCAAAAGATCAATAAGAAGTTGATCCATTTCTCTAGGCCACTTGAAATACTTCTTAGTTTTTCCAGTAGAACTGCTAATAAGTTCTACTTCATCTCCCAATAACGGTTCCATGTACGTATAATAATAAATAAATATAAAAAATATATTTCGGCTTATATTACAATCATGAAAGCATGCACAGTTTCAATTTTTAAAGACTCGCCAACTTATATTATAATCTTATAACAAAAAATAATAAAAATTAATCAATAGTTCAATAAAAAGAATTTGGCCATGAACAAAAACAATACCACACATGCACGCGTGTATGTATATATACGTATAAGAGAATTAACATTGTTGTTGTCAATGAAGTTTTTCACACACTTTATTAATATAATGCGACCTGACTTACATACATAGTTAGAAAATTTATTCACGGCAATGTACATCAATTTGCCTAAAACTATGTTGCAGTTACAGATTTGCAACAATTGTAAGAATATTCAGAAATTGATTTGAATGATTTTGCTTGATTGTATGCTGGATGTGCTCTACTTAATGTCCTTGATCTTTGCAGCATGTCTTTATACGCCCCCGCAAGATTGAGCTTCCATCAGCAAGCCCAATGTTTCTCAAGATTTCGGTCCTTTGTCTTGACAATGACTTTATCAGTAGATCAGCCAATTGGTATTGTTTATGAACATATCGAACTTGAAGAGAACCACGGTGAACCAAGTCGCGAATAAAATGAAGGTCGATTTGTATGCATTTCATACGTGAATGGTAGAGTGGATTGTAACTTAGATGCGTAGCACCAAGATTATCACATAGTAATAATGGAGCTATTTTGAGTGGAAAACCCAGCTCGTGGAGAAGGCCAAGAAGCCACATTGTCTCGAATGCTGCATTTGCTAAGGCTCGATATAGATCTTGCAACCGCTCTTTATTTCTTTGAGCTCCATGAACTGGGGTTTAGGCATAAGAAGCTAATATAGGCAGAAGTGGAGGTTCGATTATCAATATTTCCAACCCAATCGGCATCAGAGTAAGTAATTAAAGTTGGAGATTCAGTTTTTGTTTATTGTATACTGTTAGTTCCATTTTTATTGGCATGTGTCCGTGACAAAACAAGTTCAATTGAGTTATAATCTATCATGAAGATCTTTATACAATTGGACTGGGTTCTGGCTGCTGTGCATCAGACATGTGTTCGTGGTGCGTTCGTTGCAGTGTTCGAACGGTTTGCGTTAGTGCTGCGTTCGTTATTGGGTTCGAACATGTGGCGTTAGTGCCACGTTCTCTATTGGGTTCGAAAGGGAGCATTCCAGAGAGCAAACGTTCGAGTCACGTTCTTGGTGCTTTCGAACGAGGTCATTCCAGAGAGCTCACGTTCGTAGTGCGTTCGATTGGTGTTCAAACGAGTCTTCATAGAAAGGGCGCGTTCGTGGAGCGTTTTAGTAAGCGTTCGAACGCGACTGCGATCTGAACGCGTTTTTGGCCCTTTTCACTTTGAAAACCCTAGCCTTTTCACCCTACCTATAAATATAATGTGTAGCCACCTTCCCCAGTAGTTGAAATACAAATCCTTTGAGCCTAAATCCTTCAAAGCTTTCAACTCTCTTTGAATCCACCATTGAAGACTTCTTATCTTTTTGTCTTCTTCATTAATTGTGTGATTCCATCTTTGTTAAATCTTTAACACAACCTAACCCAAATTCCCTAATCCTTTAGAGTTCTTTAGGAGGAAGTTTATTAGCCGGAGTTCCGGCGTCAGAGATGATACAATCTACTCAGAGACTTCAGAGGTTCTGAAGAAAATCGTGGGTCGCGGGCTTGAGGAATTGCCTTGAGTTCTTGTAGTATTGAGGTACTTGAGTTGGTGGAGTTGCCATCATAGGTCTTGACCATCGCTGTAAGTTATTCTCTATATAGTGGATTCGGGTGGTAGCCTATACCCGAAGTATTTTTTTACTCACAAGAGTTTTCCACTTCGTCACCAAAATCAGTGTGTTGAATTTTGTGTGATTGATTTACTATTCCGTAATTTATATTATTGATTTATATTGTGGTTTGCTTGTTGACTTCCATAAACACATTAATTAGGACTTGTTTTAGTTAATTGTGATTAATTTCGTGTAGGGTCAGAACCTTAGGATAACCTCGAATTTTCAATTGGTATCAGAGCCTGAACTCGATCATTGACCTATTAGCTATGGAGCGTAGTCAACCCTTGAATTGTCCTCCATTTTTTAATGGCACTGAATATTTACATTGGAAGGTTCGCATGAAAGCGTTCCTTAAGTCCTTAGATGAGATGGTCTGGATGACTGTTGAACACGGGTGGAAACCTCCTGTTGTTATTGTTGATGGGGTATCTTCTCCTAAAGACAAATTGACCTGGACCAAGGACGAATTTGATGCTAGCAATAGGAACAGCAAGGCTGTTAATGCCATATATGGTGCTGTTTGTTATGCTGAATTTAGGAGAATCTCAATGTGTTAGATAGCCAAGGATGCTTGGGACATCCTGCAGACTGTGCATGAGGGCACATTGTCTGTTAAAAATAATAGACTCCAGGATCTTGCTACTAGGTTTGAGGTCGCTAGAATGAAGGATGATGAGACCTTTGATCAATTTTATGCTGAGATTAACGATATCGTTAACTCAAGCTTTAACATAGGTGAGACTATTCCTACCAGTAGGATAGTTAGGAAAATCCTTAGATCCCTACCTGATAAGTTCCTACCCAAAATCACCACCATCGAGGAAAGC
Source organism: Zanthoxylum bungeanum (assembly GCA_019454045.1). Taxonomy (NCBI): domain Eukaryota; kingdom Viridiplantae; phylum Streptophyta; class Magnoliopsida; order Sapindales; family Rutaceae; genus Zanthoxylum; species Zanthoxylum bungeanum. The sequence continues at coordinate 27,777 of SKCR01049122.1, forward strand.
AATGACCTTGATCAACTTAATTTAGAAGACCTCGTAGGAAAACTGCAGGTTTATGAGCAGAAACTTCCTAGGCATCTAAAGCCCAAAAATATAGCGATGAAAACCACAAAGGAAGTTGTTCATGGTTCGTCTAATGATGAGGATACCCTCATGGATCATGATTTGGCCTTGTTTGCAAATAAGTTTAGGAAATTTCTTAAGCTGAAGAAGAATGGGCATAATAGTGACAGAGATATGGAGGATATACCTAGAGAGAGTAGGCATAGCATGAGTGAGTCTGGAGAGGATATGGATAGTAGATCCCGTGGTACTTAGTGATATGAATGTGAAGAATATGGGCACGTTAGATCTGAGTGTCCCATATATCTCAGGGCTAAAGGAAAGAAAGCCATGGCAGCATCCCTTAGTGATTCTGAAGGTGATGATTCTCCTAAAGGCAATTATTTGGCCTTTACTGCTAGTATGTCTGATGAGAGAGAGATTGTAGTTAATGATGCTAATTCTGAAGTATCTCTCGATGAGTCTATAGATGAGGAAAGTCTTCAAGTAGCTTATGTTGAACTGTTTAATGCGAGTTTAGCTATTAAGAAGACTAATATAGAGGTAAACAAAAGGCTGAAAGCTGTAGAGCTAGAAAAGAATGAAGCTCAAACTAAATTTGAGCAAAGCATTTTGATGGTTGATGACCTAGAGGAGAGGAACAGATGCCTAGTTAATAGAGTCCAAATATTAGAGACCGAACTTGAAGATGCTAGAACCCAATTATCCGCATTTTCTAGTGAAAATAAAAATGTGGACCGTATGTTAGGTATTATTTCTGAGCCTAACTGTAATAAAGCTTCTTCTTCAAAGCTGTGCCTGTAGCTGCTAAACGTGACTTAGGTAAGAAACATGTTGTGTGTAGTCATGTTTCTCCTCATGTTGTTCCTCGTCATGTGCCACAACCTCAATCTAAAAGTGTTATGGGTAAACCTCGCTCTCATCCGAGGTTTGTGCTGTGTGCCACCACTGTGGCAAGGCTTGACATATTAGGCCTAAGTGCTTCATGTTGCACAAGCAAAAGAAAAGGCCTAAGAGTGTGTCGCCTAGATTTGATTCTTCAAATCTAGCTTCTCAAGTTTATGCACTAACTAAACATACACAATTTCTTAGTGAGAAACTTTCTTTGTTGACTAGGAATTCTCAAGTGGATGAGGTTCCTAGAAAGGTTTGGGTGAGGAAGCAAGATGAATTCCCATCTTCTTTTGCGTGTCCTGATGGACATAATGAGAGTACACTTCGGTGTAACTCTGCTTGAAAGATGCATTTTATTTTCCCATTGCATGTGTGTGTGCGTGTGTTTTGTTTTTTTTGCACGTTTATTTTATTTTCACAACATATGGGTGTGTGTGTGTCTTGTTTTTATTTTATGTTCCTTGGTATATAGGATGGAAACCCGGACATAAATTTCATAGCCGATTCCAAATGGACGGTAGTATGATCTGCACTCGGGATACAACTCCACGTACCATTGGATGTTTTACAAGCCTTTTTATATCTTTATTTTTATTTGTTAAAATCTGAAAAATACAAAAAAAAAATAGAATGAAAAAGACAAAAATTTATTTATCTTACGGCTTGTTAGAGCATGAAAAGCTTATGCATGTGATCCTGGTATGTAGGATATATGATTATGCATGTATGATATGCTTTTATTTTTCTTGATGCTCTATATACATGAGTGTGTGTGATAAAAACCTTTGGTATATCATGTGCTTGCACCTCACATACACGCTTTTATTTTGTCAAGACTTGATCGCATGTATGAGTTTTTGGAATAGCAATCTAATTTCTATCTTATCTTGTTTGCTCAATAGTGTGACATTTGACTAGATGACCTTGCTATCCCCTTTTCAAAAGTAAAAAGAAATAAATTAAAAAAAAATGAGACTCAAAATCAAAAGATAGGGCAAAAACCCTTCACTCGAAAGAGTTGTTAAATATGAGCTCATGATATTTATGGGATAAACAATATAGCATGCAACCAATGTTGCTTATCTTCAGGTCCTAGTGGTGCTGGGTTTGAACATCTATTTTCTGGACTTGGTTTGTTTAGAGATGGATTTCTTTGGCTGTGTCCAGCTCATAAAATAAGGTCTTAAGCCTTGACTCTTTGTGCACTTTATTTTCACGCAAGTGCTTGATATGCTTTGGTGTTTGTGTCATATGCATATGTGTTGTGTTTAGCAAAATTTAAAATGATGCAAATTGTTTCATGACATAAACAGCTGAATACTGACTGGTATCATTGTATCTGTTTCACTGCTGTTTCAATCAGAAGTTTCTTTTATTTATCATTTTTTTGGCATTGTGTGCGTTTGTGTGCATCATGCTTCTGCATATATTTTTCTATTCTGGTTCATTTTTTTCTTGTTGTGCACTGTTAGTCTGTGTTTCGTTCGTACACCGTTCTTTAACTCGTTCGAACGTTTTTCGTTGGTGTTCCGTCCTTACTTTCGTTCGAACATCTGTTTTCCAGATCCTCCTCGTTCGTGTCACAATTTTCAATTTGTTTGAATGCTTTGTCTTGTGTTCTAGTCACGTTCGACTACCGTTCGAATGTTTTGTCGGTATTTAAAAACCCTACGTGCATTTTGTGTTTGCACGTTTCGTTTTTCACACCTTCGCCGTGGTTTTCCGCATTTCCTCTCCATTTCCTTCGTTTCCAAGTCAGATCTGAGTTTGTGTGGCCTTCCTCTCCTTGATTTCGGTCTCAACTCCATCATCAAGGTAATGTTTTCTTCAATTTCGTTTGTTTCCGTTTCTTTCTCATATATGTTGTTAGGGTTTCTTTTCCCTTTCTGATTTTAGCATTCTTTCTTCGATTGAAGGCGTATGGAGTCATGTGGATGTGTCTTTTATTGTTTGGGGGTGTTTTTTTTTTTGGCGATTTGCATCTGTTAAGGGTGATTTCATTCTCGGTCCATCGCCATCGCGTTCGAACTCTCCAAGGAATTTCGTTCGAACGCTCTTAGCGTTTTTCAACTTTTCTTTCTTTCTTGGTTTGTGGTCCTTTTTGGTTGTTTCTTATTAAGTGCATCTCTTGTGTATTTTAGATGCCTAAGAAGTCTGTTGCCTCAAAGAAATGTCCTCGTGACTCTCTCCCTGGTGATCGTTTTCGTAGTCCTACTGCTGCTAAGTTATTCGATGATCACTTCTCGCAACACAGCCTGTTTTTGGAGCGCAACGTCTTGGAAGATGAGTTGCGTGACTTCGGGATTGTACCCTTGCTGATTAATCGTGGTTTGGGCCCTCTTTTATCTGGCCTCATTGGCCCATCTCCCCAGCTTGTCTAGGAGTTTTATTCCAACATGGAGGTAGTTTCTGCCACCTCCTTCTCAGTGTACATTCAGGGCAGATGCCTGGACATTGATCCATCTGTTTTATCTCGGGTTCTTGCTATCCCTGTGGTGCCTTATCCCCAGTACCATTGGCCTCCTACTGAAGGCCATTCTGATCAGTTTATCATGGACGTTGCCACCGGATAGCATCATCCATTTGTTGGGGGTACGATCATCGTTGCCACATTGTTGCCCTCTTACCGATTGCTCAACCGGATCGTGTGCCACAATCTTTGGCCGAAATCACATGTGAACACTCAACCGATTGCCATGATTGCTTTTCTTTATGCTATTGAGCAGGGACTCTCCATAGACATCCTCAGCGTGATCTTGCGTGATATGATTCGGATTCGCTCTGCCTCTTATGCTACTCACACCCTTCCATATGGGTGCCTCATTCGCCGTATTATCTCGGCTTTGGTTTCGGATTTTATGCATGATCCTCATCTCATTCTATTCAAGCCAATAGGGCGTCGGACTGTTTCCTCAGGAGCTGCTCACCTTCCCGCTCATGCTCGTGAGCCTGCTCCTGCTCCAGCAGCTGATTCTGATGTTGTTCCTACTGCTGCTCCTTCAACCTCTGCCTCTACCTCCTCCTCTTCCGCTGGTTTTCCGGTAGATCTTTACCAGCGCATTATAGACTCCCATGAGACTATCTTGGCAGAGCTTCGTCTGGTTTCCGGAGGCCTATCAGAGGTCTGTACTTCTGTTCGCCACTTAGAGGATCAATTTGCTCTTCACCTTGCGCCTTCTCATGTTGTTTCTGATGACGAGTGCTTGTCGGCCAGTTCGGAGTCTAACTAGTTTCTTTGCTATATTTTTAGGGTTTTATTAGCGTTCGGGGGAGTTTTTATATTTTGAGATCATTTTTGCAGCCATTTGTGCTGTACTCTCCCTCTTTTGATTGCATTGAAACTATTGAAGCATATTAATGAATATGATCTATTTTGCATGATTTCAATTACTGGATATTGCTTTTTGTTATTTTATTCCCATTTATATGCATGCTTTGTCATTTCGTGACAAAAAGGGGGAGTAATAGTGATTTGTTGGTATCTTCATTTTACGGAGAGTTCAGATTAAGGGGGAGACATATTGATTTACCTGTTTTATGTTATACTTGATAATCCCAATGCTTTTCACGGTATATTGTTGTTTGTGGATGTTTCAGGTAAACAGGTTTTTGTTACTGTGGTGGCGCTGATTTCCAGACTACTTGTTTAGGTATTAGATTAAGTCCAATTGTAATAAGTCACTGTTTTGATGGTTGACAGTTGACTATTTTCTTTTTGGGTCTATTACCGTAGTCTTTGTATTAGGTAGTGTTTTGTCACGGAATGCCAAATGGGGAGATTGTTAGTTCTATTTTTATTGGCATGTGTTCGTGACAAAACAAGTTCAATTGAGTTGTAATCTATCATGAAGATCTTTATGCAATTGGACTGGGTTCTGGCTGCTGTGCATCAGACATGCGTTCATGGTGCGTTCGTTGCAGTGTTCGAATGGTTTGCGTTAGTGCTGCGTTCGTTATTGGGTTCGAACGTGTGGCGTTAGTGGCACGTTCTCTATTGGGTTTGAACGGGAGCATTCCAGAGAGCAAACGTTCGAGTCACATTCTTGGTGCGTTCGAACGAGGTCATTCCAGAGAGCTCACGTTCGTAGTGCGTTCGATTGGCGTTCGAACAAGTCTTCAGAGAAAGGGCACGTTCGTGGAGTGTTCTAGTAAGCGTTCGAACGCGACTGCGATCTGAACGTGTTTTTGGCCCTTTTCACTTTGAAAACCCTAGCCTTTTCACCCTACCTATAAATATAACTTGTAGACACCTTCCCCAGTAGTTGAAATAAAAATCCTTTGAGCCTAAATCCTTCAAAGCTTTCAACTCTCTTTGAATCAACCATTGAAGACTTCTTATCTTCTTGCCTTATTCATTAATGGTGTGATTCCATCTTTTTTAAATCTTCAACACAACCTAACCTAAATTCCCTAATCCTTTAGAGTTCTTTAGGAAGAAGTTTGGTAGTCGGAGTTCCGGCGTCAGAGGTGATACAATCTACTCAGAGACTTCAGAGGTTCTGAAGAAAACCGTGGGTCGCGGGCTTGAGGAGTTGCCTTGAGCTCTTGCAGTATTGAGGTACTTGAGTCGGTGGAGTTACCACCATAGGTCTTGACCATCGCTGTAAGTTATTCTCTATATAGCGGATTCGGGTGGTAGCCTCTACCCGAAGTATTTTTTTACTCCCAAGAGTTTTCCACTTCGTCGCCAAAATCAATGTGTTGAATTTTGTGTAATTGATTTACTATTCCGCAATTTATATTATTGATTTATATTGCTTGTTGACTTCCATAGACACATTAATTAGGACTTGTCTTAGTTAATTGTGATTAATTCCGCGTAGGGTCAAAACTTAGGATAACCTCGAATTTTCATATACCCTGGAATATAGTTTGCTTTTAAGTACCGAAGTAGCCTTTTTGTTGTTGTGAAGTGAATTGTGGTTGGCTTGTGCATGAATTGAGACAGCTTATTAACCTCGAATGAAATATCTGGACGCCTTAAGGAAAGTTACTGCAGACTGCCATTGATCTTTCTAAATTCTTTGTTGTCTGTATTTGTTGTGCCATCAAGTAGCTTGAGGGGCTGAGTTGTTGAAAGAGGGGTTGAGACTATTGATATAACCTACAAGCAATAGCGATAAACAAACTCTATACCCAAGAGGGAGGTGAATTGGGTTACGGCTAAAATATGCGGAATTAAAATTCTTTGCCGATTTTAAGTTAATTTACCAATTAAGCTTATGATCAATTTTCTCTATTGGAATAAATAAACTATATGCAAGTTTCTAATTAATAAGCATGTAATAAATAGAACTTGCAATAAGTAAATAGTTAAAGGGATAGAGAAAACGACACCGAGATTTATAGTGGTTCGGCCAACAATACCTACGTCCACTCCCTCAAGCCGCGCTTGAAGCTTTTCACTATCAACCGAGTTTTTGCCGTGGCTTACTCGCAACCAAGAGTTTTACGCAAGGTTCACTCCAAACCATTACACATTGCGTTTTAGATCAAGGCTCACTCAAAAACCTCTACAGTGAGTTTTCTTCGTAGGCGCACTCACGAACCTTTATAATTTACCCAAATAATGGGATTTCACAAATCACATGTGTTTTGAATTTGAAGTTGTAAAACAAACTTGGGCACTCACAAAGATGAAGAAGATTGTGTAAGTTTCTTACCCAAGTAATCTAAGCTCACTACAAATGTATATGAAGGTGTAGTCTGTGTGAGCTTGATGTATGAGTGTTTATGATTATGTAGGTTTATGAAACACTATTGTTTTTACTTTTATAGAATGATATTAAGGTTCTCTATATTGTCTCCTCCAAAGTAAAAATGAATTGGGGCTCAATTTATAGTAAAATACAAGACAAGCTCTAATAGCCCTTTCTGAGACCGGTATGTCGGTCTCCAACGGATTTATGACCGTTTGGAGAAACTAGCCATTAGATCGGTATGGTCCTTACAGGTTCCAGTGAGTGTGCAATACGAAGGGCTTGACCGGTATAGTAATCGGTATGTTGACCGATTTGTGTCATGCCGGTTCTAATAAATGAACTAGCCGTTGGGCTCACCGGTATGTGACCGGTATGGACACCGGTTTGGTATGTGCCGGTTCTAGTGAGCATGCAATATTTAGGTTCACCGGTATGGTAACCGGTATGGGACCGATATGGTCGGTGTTGGTTCCAGTGAGCATGCAAAACAGAGCATCTCACCGGTATGGATACCGGTAAGGGACCGGTATGCCGGCCTCTGTACCAAAAATGCAAATATGAAGGTTTTAAAGCATTTTGTACATGAACCTAATGCATCTAAGTGAATGTGTATGTTTCCTATGAGCTTAGGCACTAGAATAAACAGTTCACATTACAATTAGAGCCATAAGCTAAGACTTCACATAATTTCTTCAATATGTGCAAGTCTTCACATTCTTCGCTCTTCACCACCGTTGTGCTTCGACATCTTTTTGTAACGTCTCGTTTTGGCGCGTCGAAGACTTCACTTTCGTTGTATCATCAAAATCCATTATGCGACTATGTAGCTAACAATCTTCTGTTTTTTTATGATGGCAACTCCTTAAAACCTGTGAGCTTCCGAGAGTCCAAATGTTGAAGATTTTGCTCCCCCTCAATAAGTGACTGTCTTCAAAATAGCTCAATAAGACTTAGACAAATACATTAATACATTTACTCCCCCTTTATCCAAGGGTGGGGGTAAAATAAGTATTAATCTCATTTATAATGAGTTCTCCCCCTTTGACATTATCAAAAAGTGGAGAAGCAAAATTTTAAGCCTAAATGAGATACCAATTAATATGTGCATTAAATGATGATACCAAAATTTAAAAGTATGCACATTTTGGCATTTCCCCCTTTTTCCATAGGATGTAGAAATCATGCATAGAGTATTTCTCAAAATTTTTAGCAATGATTACCAATTGAACAATGATCAATGTATTTTTAATGATTTCTTCCCATAATTGTGATACCAATTAAAAAAATCAAATATTCATGCTTTTCATTATACCAATGGGAAATTATGTTGATATACATGCATTTCATTTTCATTCAAATATATTAAATGACAAAATCATTTTCAATGCAAATCAATCAAGTAATCACATATATGTCATTCAACTCAATAAATTCAATATGATACTAATTGATACAAAATGAGGTTTAAATATATGATTAAGGCATTTAATGATATCAAATGAACAATTGATACCAATAAAAGTTTGAATACATTGCCTAATCACTTGTATGTTTAAAAAATTTATACCAATTTGAAATAGGCATACATACATAATTTAGAGGAAACGGTACCAATATTTCCGTGAGTACGGATTTTACCTATTACCGTTGTGATTCCTCATTTCTTTGAGCTTTTGGGATTAATTTGTATTTTTCTTTAAAGATCCTTCCCAAAACTCCCCTTACAAAATTTATCAAGTGTATTTTGGTACCCGACCTTTCTTAGACCATGTGGGTTAAACTTGATTCCTTAAGGAATCCATGCATTTTTAATCACATTATTGTTCATGCACTCAAAAATTTTGTATCCCTTTTTATTGCATGCATGACATGTGGCATTTTCATTTTTAGCAATGTTAACATGAGAATCGGATGCCTTAACAAAATAATTCTTAAAAAAGTTATTTTAATATAAGGCCTATATCATAATCATTCTCTTTTAAACGCACATTTTTATTAAAAAAATTTTGTCCCAATGTGAATTTACTAACAATGTTTTGGAAATCTATAACCTTTTTATTTAATACAAAATTTTCATTTAAAATAGATTCGCAATCACATGTTTTTTAGGTAGATAGCATGTTAGATATGGCATTTTCAAGTTCTAGCTTTTTCTCATTTAAACATGCATTTTCATCATTTAAGCATACTATTTCTTTTTCATGTTTGGCCTTTAAGCATATAATCTCATTATCTAAAACATGAAATTTATCCATACAAGATGCACATTCATTTTTAAGTGATGAATGCCATTTTTAACCAATTTAAATTTCTTTTTAAGCATATCACACAACTTATTTAATCTATTAAATGCATCAAGTAAATCATTATATTCTTGAGAGTTGTTTACCTTTTCTTCTTCACTTTTAAAGAAGAAATCATCATCCTCGATAGCCATAAAAGCTATATTTGTTCTTTCTTTGATCTCTTCCTCCTCGGATGAGCTTGAGTCGCTATCGCTCCAAGTTGAATTAGCTTTCAATGCATTTTTCTTGGATTTTCCTTTCATTTTTTTCAATGAGCAATCAGTAGCTATATGACCCGGTTTATTACATTCATAGCAAACTAATTTATTGTGCTTCCGTGGCCATTTTTCTTCTTTCTTCTCATCCAATTTTGACTTTCCTTTAAGTTTTACGGATTTGATGAGCTTCTTGATCCTATTAGTTATTTGTACTAACTCATCATCACTATCTTCTTCACTTGAACTAGTATCATCCCTTTTTCTTGCTTTCAATGCAAGATTCTTCCTTGTTCTTTTCTCATCTTCCTCATTTTGATCCATTTTGATCTCCAATTCATATTCAAGCAATTTTCCGACCAAATCATCTAGCTTCAAAGTGTTCATGTCGTTTGCTTCTCTAATGGAGGAGGTGTAGCTTCTATATTCATTAGGGAGTGATCTAAGGATTTTCTTTACTTGATCCGTTGGCCCAATGATTTTCCCCAAGGCGCCCAAATGATTTATGATGATTGTGAATCTTGAAATCATCTGATCAATTTCTTCCCCGGATTCCATCTTGAAGTTTTCTAATTCGCATATGAACCGATTTAATTTTGATTCCTTCACTTGGCTTGTTCCCTCATTGACTATTTCCAAATACTTCCATAAATCATATGCGTTTCCACACTCCGGAAGCTTACTTATTTGACTTTGATCAATATCACAAAGGACTTGGTTGAGTGCCTTAGCATTTTATGAGGCTTGTTTTAAATCCTCATTATCTCATTCTAGATTTGGCTTTGGAATCTCAACATCATTGTTATCCTTCTTCGTTGGCCAACAAACTTGCAATAAGTAAATATTTAAAGGGATAGAGAAAACGACACCGAGATTTATAGTGGTTCAGCCAACAATGCCTACGTCCACTCCCCCAAGCCGCGCTTGAAACTTTTCACTATCAACCGAGTTTTTACCGTGGCTCACTCGCAACCAAGAGCTTTACGCAAGGTGCACTTCAAACCCTTACACATTGAGTTTTAGATCAAGGCTCTCTCAAAAACCTCTACAGTGAGTTTTCTTCGTAGGCGCACTCACTGTAACATCCCGCCCGAAGCCAAGATGCTACTGGCAGGAGACAGGAAAACCCATCTCCATAAGCCTATATTTCTACTAAAATTTTGGCATGACCTTTGCTAATAATTGTGAAACCTAGATCCAAGTCCAGCACCTTAAGGTGTCCTGGTAAAAAGAATTAAAAAAAAATCTTCTCAACTCATGCAAATAGGCCTCCAGCCCGACAAATCTCAACTCCTATGTAAATAGGCCTTCGGCCTGACATAAAATAAATAACTACAAATAACTACATACTCAACACGATTAAACTACAAATGAGATATAAATAATTAAAACTAAGGCTATGAGAGCCCAAACACACATCCCAGAACCATTCAACGACTCAAGATCGACATGGCTGCATCGGGGTAATCTGTTGTCTGCAAGACTCCTCTAGAATCTTCTAGCACTGTATGTCCAATGCGAACCTGCAAAACTAGCAAACAGTCAGGGTGTGAGCTATAAAGCTCAGTAAGTAACTCACGTCTTATGTAAATTTATCAAGTAATAATATGAACTTAAATAAAATTCAGATATATGTAAGTAAACAAACTTATAAATTACATCTTTACCCGATGGCCGTTTACTTTTGTTATACCTGGATAATTTACTCATTGTACTGAATGCAACACTGTAGTAAACTTATCTGCTCGATTCCATATTATATTTCACTTCTACGGAATTCTGATATCTCTCATACACCAATCTAGAAGCATTCATCCATATATGTACATACTATTTTTCCACACTGTAACTATATTTTATATACTAACAACATCATATTTTCTCCTAACTGGAACTAACTTATTATCTACCAAACCACCCAAAACCGTGGTAAAAGCCATCCCAAACCCGTGGTGGTTTAGTCAGCTTAAACTATGGCTGGTTACTTCATAAGAACTACGTAAGCTAAAACATAAGCAGTAACTAACTATAAGTTGTAAAACTTTTACTGAAACACTGAGCTAAACTCTCAGACCTCCATATAATATAAGATACTGACTCTTGATTCCATCCATTGAAATCCTCACAACTGCATTCTAAGTGTGGTAAACCCCAACACTCATATTTTACATTAATATCACATATTGACCATGCATTTCAATATACAATTTACACAAGGTAAATACTCATGGCATACTACGATACTACTCATCAAATAGAACCAGATATCACTAAACTTCCATATCAAAGAAAATATCTTAAGAAAGCCAATCATTCTGAAAATTCTTTTCTTGTTTGCAAATAAATTTCTTTATTTGAAACTTTTCTGGAAATATTTTTCTGTCTGTAAAACTTTGAGAATCTCTTAAAAACTATTTCTCTTGAAAACTCGTTTATAAACCATCATTTTCTGTAAATCTGTCTCTAAAAATCCATTTATGAAAATATGTTTTCTGAAAAATCTGTATCTGAAAGATTTGTTCTGAAAAGTATCTTTGAAACTGATCTCTGAAAACTGTTTTTGAAAAACTGGTCTCTATCTCTGAAAACCTGACGTATGGGGGTGTTACGTATCATCGTCCCCTCATACGCCTAACTAGAGCCATGAGTGCAAATCCATGACTTTGGGGCGTTACGTATCGCCTTCCCCCAAAACATTCCACTATTGTCCCTGAAACTAGTGGTCTTGGGGCGTTACGTATCGTCGTCCCCCAAGCCACTGAACTAGAACTGGGGGTGCGGATCTATGCTACCCTCCAAGTTCTGAAACTAGGATCTAGGGGCATTTGTCATCCCTAGTCCTGAACTAGGATCTATATGCACAAAGTAAGTCTGATGTCAAAACTGTTAAATAAAATCAGTTGAGAAAAGAGGTCCACTCACTATAACTATGATCCAGGGGCGTTACGTATCACCGTCCCCCTGGTCTTGGGTCTGTATCTGTCAATGAACACCGTGCCTCTCTCTAGGTATGCAAAATGCATATGTATCATCATAACAACCATATGATCATGTAAGTCATGCAATGAAATGCAATGCAATGTAATGTCATTACCTATATACATAACAGCAAAGTCGACCACACCCAATTACGGGTTGGTGACATCTCACTCATCCAATACATACAAATGGACCCGTACCCCATTTCAACAAACTCATTCATATGAAAAATGCCTGCACGTGTCATTAAACATAAACACATTTCATACACTGATTCCACACTCTGACCAAAACTAAACTGAGGTCTGGAAACTTAGTTAAACTCTTTACAAAACTCTTACATCACTCATATTGAAAACGTGTTCTACTAGAAGACATGCTTAACAATAAAAATGTAACGATAACTTGTGCTAAACTTTTCATGCTGATATTAGCTTGGTATCTAGAAACCCGACACTATGAATACTTTCAGACAATCTGTTTCTATATGTGCTCTTTACGAATCTCACGGTCTGTACCTCTCGAAACTCTTATTTCATGCTTTCTAAAACTCCAAAACTAATATTACTTAATTTTATGAGTCTTCAATCTATACACATATTTAAACATATAATCAACCCTCGTACCTTGTCTACTACGACAAGTTCATAGTGAGTTACTTACTGTTGGACAATTATGACCCATAGCGTCACTATTTGTACAGATCATGTTGTTGTTGTACAAATTAACTATGTGACAATGGAGATTGCACTCTTATCATTTGTGATTAGATCACCTGGATATATAAATAATGAGAGGTCCATATGATTTGTTCCTGGATTGAGAATGATATAAGACAATATCAATCCACGAAGGATAAATCATTAAATATCCCTAGTAAGAGTATTATCGAGATTGGACATCGATAATACGTAAAAGACTAGTATTACACTTGTGCGTGTTGTGAGGGCACAACATCATAGTTCTTATATATTTGGGTATAGGATACTCATGCAAGTGTAATAGGAGGTTGTGTTTTACCGATGGTACGGGAAACAGCTTCGCTCTGGATAGACCCCTTCGGAATTCCATTGGTAGTATAACTATGTGTCTATGGAAATTCGAAATCAGGGTAGGTGTATTTGGTCTTAACCTGAGACTTGCACCGCTAATACTTGCGACAATCAATATACTTTGGTTGCGGTCGTCCATGACTTTAACAGGTTCTGTGTACGCCAATACTGGGTATATTGAGAATCGTAGTGTATTGGGTGTGATGTCAAGATGGAAGTATCACTCCAGTTATAATGGAGATGATGGTCACGTAGGATACGGGACTGGTTCCCTTAAATGATGCAGCTGTCGGGATAAAATGACAAGGTCAGGTTTATCCGATTATAGAGACTAGTTACCAGACATACGACATGTGTTTCGTACGGGGCAGACACAATTCCAGCCCCAGGCCTAGCACGTGATCATCTGATACTGGATCGGAATACACAATACTACGTATGCTACGCCTGATATAGATCACTTATTCATGTAAGCATGTTTCTGGAGAATTGGGTAGGCATGGCACTTTGCTAGAAGCCAACCTTGTCTTATAAATCGGTACAAACGTAGTACAAGGTACTTACGTGTTCGAATAGTCCGACGACCCGATTTACTACCAACATATCCGGGGATCTCATGGGTCGCTTCCCGAAGATTCACCGATGATGTATGACTCACACTTTATTAATCTGGGATTAATTTATGATGAGAGAGAGAATTAATCTGGGATTAATTACGGAGATATTTTATCTGGGATAAAATATCAATTAAAGAGAGATAACGATTAATTTAGAATTAATCGGCAAATTAATATATTCGATATATTAACGAAATTGGATTTCGACGCAGAATTAAAATTAGATTTTAATTCGGGCGAACGAGTTAATTTAGAATTAATTCGTAAACGACGTGAATAATGATTTCGCTAGGCGTAATCGTTTAATTATGTCGCAACGGAAAATTCGTTAATTTGGAATTAGCGAACCCGAGCCCGGGATTATTTGCGAGCGCATTCGCATTTCGAATTCGAGTGCGGCACGCAAGTCAAATCAAGCGTCAAATCGCTAGTCGCATCAAGCGTCAAATCATTAGTCACTTTGAGTGATGTGACTTGACAACTTGATGGATTGAGTGATGTGAGATGATGACAAGCATTTAATGCTTGACATTTGAAAATTGAAAATTGAAAAATGGTAAATGTTAATTGATTTTGGAAATTAATAAAAACATTTAACACTTTTTATTTTCTCTCACATTATATACGTTTTTTTGGGAGCCAAAAATAGAACTCTCTCTTCACCATTTTTTCTCTCTTCTCTCTCGCCCACTGCTTCTGTTTTCTCTTCACTGGTTTCACAAAAATCGTGAGTTGTAGAGAGGCAAAAGAGTGATCTTGTTGCAAGATAATAGTTCTAGCACACTCTAGAAGACATTACAAGGTGATAGGGTAGTGATTTCGTGAGCTTGGAATCCATTGTTGAAGCTTGGAGCTTGAAGATGAAGATGGAGTCCAAAATCCACCATGGCCGAAATCATGAAGCCCAAACCAGTGGGTTTACCGTGAGCATGACAGAAGATGAGAGCATGAAGTGTTCTTCGTAGCATCCAATCCAATCGATGTGAGTATGATTCTGTCATTCTCCTTGTTGTATTCACTCGTTTTATGCTTTATAAATGATCCTTGGGACTTGATTGAAACCCAACAATGGTATCTTGAGCCATTTGAGCTTGAAACGAAAAATTAGGGTTCTTGACTAAAATTGGGGCTTTTTTATTTAAGCATGTTTTTGACAAATTGTTTGTTTAAATATGCTTGTATATGGATAACATAGAGTTATATGTAATCAATTTGTTGAAAAATTAATTGGATTAATTTTCCCCAATTTGCTTAGTGTGGCCGAAAATTGTAAGATCCCTAATGTCTTGGTTTTTTGATTTTTTAATCGTTGGATGTGTTGGAAATCAATTGGGGATGTTGATTTAAGTTTGAATTGGATTCAATTGGATTGGATTTAAATTTGGACACAAAATCCCCCTTTGGCCAAGACTTAAAGCATGTATATATGGGTTTGATTTTGATCAAAATGTGTTGGACACTTATTGATGTAATTTAGCATGATTAATTGTTTAAATTGTGTTTTGGAAATGTTGATTTATGTAATTAATTATGTTAAGCACTTTAGGTTAATTGAATTATAAAATTGGATTTTTATAATTTATTTAATTGGGCCTTAAATTGGATTTGGGCTTGTTATGTTGTAAAAGGGCTTATTGGGCTTTGTTGTACAAAGTTGGGTTTAGGCAAAAATTGGTTGGATCCAATTGGGCCCAAAACCGCATCCATAAAGCCCAAATGCGACTAATGGACCTTTAAAATTTAATTGGGCCTAATGGGCCTAAATTGATTTCTGGTCTTATGGGGTAACTCCCGGATTGGATTTTGGTTATTCGGTTGACCTGAGTTGACCAAAAGTCCACGCCTTAAAGAAATTAATTAAAAGCTCATTGGAGTTTAATTAAATTAATATTGGATATTAATCGGGCTTTGAGATCCATAACGATTAAATTTGGAATTTAAGTCGTAAAAGTTCATTAATAAAGTGTAGTATTTAATTTGGAATTAAATAGCGAATTAGTATTAAATACAAATTGAATTGGATTTAATTATGTAATTTAATTTAATTCGAGAATTCGTACTTTGAGTACTTATTCGCAAAAACGAGTTTGACTCGAACAAAATCAAATCGTTGTTTGAACATTGGATGATCACTAATTATCAGATTAATTAATTGGATTAGATTGATTGATAACATGCTTGTGTGAATACATGATTGTGATGCATGAATAATGTATATCGGATGGATATTAGATGGGTGGGGCAATTTTAGAAATTGTTGTAATAAATTTTATTTATTAATTGGACCTGCGAGTCCAGCCTTATCACCTCCATACTCTTTGTATTCTCTTCTCACCTATTCCCCTCAATGTAAATGAGGTTTCTTTAGAAGTGTAGTGTAACGGGTAGAAGTAATACATGTGCTAGCTGGAGAGAGAAAATGAGAGATTTGATCTAGGATCAATGTAAAGTATCCATTCGCATATCATTATTAGTTATTTATACGCGCTTTATTATGTGTTTAGAATGCATGTTTAAGGGTGTATGATGATGAGACCTTAACAAAGATAATAAATTGGTTGCCAATTTGCACGCGAAAAACCCTCAAATAATATTAAGCGTTTTTCCTTCCATTGAGTGATTCTTACTCAAGATCCGAGACTGGCATTGGCTTGTTGGCCAAAGTCAAGGCCTTTGTCCGTCGATGATGTATTTGAATCACGAGAGCTTTGTTCCATATCGGTGTCTTGTCCAAGTTGTGGTTTGTTGGCCAAAGTCAAGACCACTTCTTGTCCATCGACATTGATTACGAAGCTTTCCATGGTCAATGGGTCGCGCTTAACTGGGATCACTAAGTTTGTTGTGCCAAAGCCAAGGCTTAGTTGATTCAGAGGAAAAAGGTTAGGTAATACATTGGATGTATTGGCATATATAAGATATATGTTTCGGACTTGGATGTCCCCCTACTGGATCTAGGAATTGGATTGGATCCAATTGATCTTAGAGATCTACCTAGTTAATTATCATACAATTTGTTGGCCAAAGTCAAGATTGTGTGATATTTAACGGGATCCTATCCCACTATGAAACACGGTTTCCCGAGTACTCGACAGAGGGTTGGAGGCTCGCCGAAAAATAGTGGGAGGCAAGAATTGAATTCGCAATATTCGTTCAATTACTCGCCATACGCGCTCAAAAAAATATTTCGTCATATCAATTAAATGTTAGTTGGACTAATATTTAAATTGTTGTTTTTATAAGCAGTTGGACTGTATTATAGTTTATTATATAATTGGATTATAGTAATCAATATATTTGAATTAATTAATTTCAATTTACAGTTGATTTTATAATTGGATTATAGTAATCAATGTAATTGAGGTTAATTAATTTAAATTATATTTGATTATATAGTTGGACTATAATAATCAATATAATACATAGTACCACAAATCGTTGATTAAATAGTTGGACTATTAGAATCAAGATAATTGAAAGATTGATATTTAAAACATAATCCTAGGGAAAATGTATTTAAATAGCGTAATTTTCAAATAGGGAATAAGTTTCGGATAGTCCTGGAAAAATAATAAGTTACTTTATTTGATAAAATAACATATTAGGCCTTAGCCTGGAGTTAAGCAAATAAGTGGAACATGATATTTGGAATATTCATGTAATGATAACTTTAGTGTTTAATCCATTATACTTGTCATATAAACTCCTTAATTTCTTTATCAGAACTAAAGATTAGATTCTTAAAGTATGATATTGGAATTGAAGGATCTTCATAAATCTATACTTAGATTTTAGAAGTAAATATTGCAATAGTTAACTCTTGGAGGGTTAATGACTATTCTGTCAGAGAAAAGTCAAACTTTACAATTAGGAAAGTAGCGCAAGGCGCACCTTACTTCGATATTCCAGAATGCCAAGGCTTGCCAAAAGCTTCTGGAATGTTGAAAAGGGCAAAGGCAAAATCATTATAATCTTCTAGGAAGATAAAAGGACATATCCAAATAAGGAATTGAAGACGAGCAAGGCTCTGACTTCAAATATGTTTGTCATAAATATGTTCACTACTAGTATTTAAAATTAGATTTTAGATACTTAGTGTGATACATAAAATATGTACTGATGTTCAGAATCTGCTGTGAACAGGATACTGACTTCAATAGAGATTAATCTGCGAATTGGAAATTGGACGACTGTCGCTGTTTTAACCGTAGATACCTAAGTTTAGGAACTACCCTCGGGTGTGTACTTAAATTAGGAAACTGTTATAATGTAACTAGTTTGACTAGGAACATTATCTTTATATCAGTGTTTAATCCGTTGCGGATTGAACCTTTATATTTTGAACACTAAAGTGTTTTATTATATAAAGATGATATTAAGATAAACACATTAGATGTGAACAACAGAATTTATATTTAGAATATAAATAAATCTCACACGTATATCATGATAAAAAAATAGCTCGAACTAATTTGATCATATTGAAACTTGAATGTGGCAATGTTGTCTGGGACACATTAAACAAGACTCGTATATCCGCACTTTTGAAGAGTGGGTACTAGGACTAATTTGATTCCATTCAAATAAAGTCTACGAATCTAATTTGTTAGGCAAAGTGCCTGAAACACTATTTACTTGGTAAAAGTGTAAATGCCACTGATCTGATAGCCCTAGTTCATAGTGAAGCAGTGGGCCCATGTCTAGCTAGGCTAGAGGTGGATATGAATATTTCGTGACCTTTACGGATGTGACATCTCGTTATGGTTATGTGTTTCTTTTGAAGAACAAAAATCGGAAACTTTTAAAGTTTCGACACGAAATAGACAAACAGATCGGCTGAAGTATTATACCGCCACGGTAAGACCGTAATGGAAAATACTTAAGCAATAAGTTTCTTACATACTTGAAAGAGTAAAGTATTTTTTTCAACTAGGACTCCTCCCGGAAGATGTCATTGTGACGGTGTGACCGAACTGAGTAACCGAATTTTGTTAGACATGATTAGGTTAATCAAGAGTCGCTCTAAGCTACCATTTCCTTCAACGGATAAGCATTAACAGTGCAGAACTTATTTAGAATAAGGTTTCATAATTCTGTTTGACAGATTTCATATTAGATATGAACGGGAAAGAAACTAGGTTTCTCATTCCTGATCATTTGGGTATGCTGGGCATATGTTTGGATGATACCAAACTAAAACCCAATTGGATAAGTGTCAATTATAGGTTATCCTAGGGATACCGTAATATTGTACTTTTACATCTCACCTGAGAACAATTTAATTGTTGCTCACCATGCGGTTTTCCTAAGTGAAATACCGATATGCAGTGGTAAGTGGGAGGATAGTAAAACTCGATGAAAATCAGAGTAACTATTCCTGGCACCGAATCCTAATGGAACACAAATAGTTCATCAAGGATGAACTGTTACCATTAATCTTCGAATACACAAGAACTACGTATGTCGGAGAGAATCAGAAAACAACCTGGGGTATGGGTTTCTGATCTCACCTCATAAAGATGTCTATCTTTTAAGGTATACCAACTGACTATGTATGAGGAAGTGATACAAGGTATCGACTCCCATTATGACAAAGTGTCATGAGTCCGAAATGGATTCCATGTAAATCAACTATGTTTTGATACTAGTCGATGTACCGCAAGGCATTATGCCTACTGGTACTGTATGAGTCTTCAAGGAAGACATACATGGATGGCAACATATCAACGTGTAAAGCTAGGCTTTTAGCGGAAATGTATCATTATCAACATTATGTTGATTTCGATTCAACCTTTTACCTGATGCCATAGTAAATCCATTTGGATAATGCTTGCTAATGCTGCATGTTTCATAGATGAAATATGTCAGCTTAACGAGAAAATCACTTTCCTGAAAAGGAAACCTTTTGGAGGATATTTACAACATCATGTCGGTTTTGTCGTACCAAAACTAGCAAACAAGGTTTGCAGGTTAATCGATCCATATTGGATTGAAGCAAGCATAAGTTCTTGGAATTATCATTTTGATGTAATCATAATGGGTTATGATTTAATTCAAAACGAAAAAATTCTTGTGTATATAAGAGGGTTAGTGGGAGCGCACTGACAGTGAATGTCCTACAATAATGATAATATGTCATTTCTTGGAAATGAGATTCCCATAACTATCGGTGAAAGCTTGGTTTTCATGAAACTCTCCGTGAACTCTTACATTGAAAAGTGTACGTGACCTGGTGTCTCATACGCTTTGAGCATATGATTCACAAATGAGCCAATCCATGTGATAGTCACTGGATTGATGTTGAGAACATCCGTTAGTATCTTAGAAAACAAATGATGTTGTCTTAACATCTGGAGATGGAGAACTTGAAGTGACTGGGATCACTGCTACAAGTTTCCCAACTGATAAAACGGTACTATACAGTTTGAATAACGGTACAGTGAGCTGGAAATCTTCCAAGCAAGATACTGTTACCGAATAAACAACAAATGCGGGTCATTGCTGCAGCTGTGGCAGCAATAAAAGCCTTCTAGGTCGATAATATATCTAATTATATTAGATATAATTCTATTAG
This sequence comes from Zanthoxylum bungeanum, assembly GCA_019454045.1. NCBI lineage: Eukaryota > Viridiplantae > Streptophyta > Magnoliopsida > Sapindales > Rutaceae > Zanthoxylum > Zanthoxylum bungeanum. Next base: position 48,152 of record SKCR01049122.1, read on the forward strand.
CAGCTGAGTTAAGCGTCAGCACAGGCTAAAGAATTAATGGTCTCATCAACGATCCAGACAAATACTTCGATATTCATCTGATTCGTTCGGATCATACATCGTGGCGATGTGATGATTGAATAAATCGCATTAGACGATAATCATGAAAATCCGCTGACGAAAGCATTTCTCAGCAAATTTGAGCCAACCGTACATAGTTCGGGTGGTAGACACTCGAGTGACTGGCTATAGGCCAAGTGGGAAATTGTTGGACAATTATGACCCATAGCGTCACTATTGTACAGATCACGGTGTTGTTGTACAAATTAACTATGTGACAAAGAGATTGCACTCTTATCATTTGTGATTAGATCACCTGGATATATAAATAATGAGAGGTCCATATGATTTGTTCCTGGATTGAGAATGATATAAGACAGTATCAATCCACGAAGGATAAATCATTAAATATCCCTAGTCAGAGTATTATCGAGATTGGACATCGATAATACGTAAAAGACTAGTATTACACTTGTGCGTGTTGTGAGGGCACAACGGCATAGTTCTTATATATTTGGGTATAGGATACTCATGCAAGTGTAATAGGAGGTTGTGTTTTACCGATGGTACGGGAAACAGCTTCGCTCTGGATAGACCCCTTCGGAATTCCATTGGTAGTATAACTATGTGTCTATGGAAATCCGAAATCAGGGTAGGTGTATTTGGTCTTAACCTGAGACTTGCACCGCTAATACTTGCGACAATCAATATACTTTGGGGTGCGGTCGTCCATGACTTTAACAGGTTCTGTGTACGCCAATACTGGGTATATTGAGAATCGTAGTGTATTGGGTGTGATGTCAAGATGGAAGTATCACTCCAGTTATAATGGAGATGATGGTCACGTAGGATACGGGACTGGTTCTCTTAAATGCTGCAGCTGTCGGGATAAAATGACAAGGTCAGGTTTATCTGATTATAGAGACTAGTTACCAAACATCTGACATGTGCTTCGTACGGGGCACACACAATTCCAGCCCTAGGCCTAGCACGTGATCATCTGATACTGGATCGGAATACACAATACGCGTATACTACGCCTGATAGATATATCGACTTATTCCTGTAAGCATGTTTCTGGAGAATTGGGTAGGCATGGCGCTTTGCTAGAAGCCAACCTTGTCTTGTAAATCGGTACAAACGTAGTACGAGGTACTTACGTGTTCGGATAGTCCGACGACCCGATTTACTGCCAACATATCCGGGGATCTCATGGGTCGCTTCCCGAAGATTCACCGATGATGTATGACTCGCACTTTATTAATCTAGGATTAATTTATGATGAGAGAGAATTATCTAATCTGAGATTAATTACGGAGATATTTTATCTGGGATAAAATATCAATTAAAGAGAGATAACGATTAATTTAGAATTAATCGGCAAATTAATATATTCGATATATTAAACAAAATTGGATTTCGACGCGGAATTAAAATTAGATTTTAATTCGGGCGAACGAGTTAATTTAGAATTAATTCGTAAGCGACATGAATAGTGATTTCGCTAGGCGTAATCGTTTAATTACGTCGCAACGGAAAATTTGTTAATTTGGAATTAGCGAACCCGTGCCCGGGATTATTTGCGAGCGCATTCACATTTCTAATTCGAGTGCGGCACGCAAGTCAAATCAAGCATCAAATCGCTAGTCGCATCAAGCGTCAAATCATTAGTCACTTTGAGTGATGTGACTTGACAACTTGATGGATTGAGTGATGTGAGATGATGACAAGCATTTAATGCTTGATATTTGAAAATTGAAAATTGAAAATGGTAAATGTTAATTGATTTTGGAAATTAATAAAAACATTTAACACTTTTTATTTTCTCTCACATTATATACGTTTTTTGGGAGCCAAAAATAGAACTCTCTCTTCACCATTTTTTCTCTCTTCTCTCTCGCCCACTGCTTCTGTTTTCTCTTCACTGGTTTCACAAAAATCGTGAGTTGTAGAGAGGCAAAAGAGTGATCTTGTTGCAAGATAATAGTGCTAGCACACTCTAGGAGACATTACAAGGTGATAGGGTAGTGATTTCGTGAGCTTGGAATCCATTGTTGAAGCTTGGAGCTTGAAGATGAAGATGGAGTCCAAAATCCACCATGGCCGAAATCCTGAAGCCCAAACCAGTGGGTTTACCGTGAGCATGACAGAATAGGAGAGCATGAAGTGTTCTTCGTAGCATCCAATCCATTGATGTGAGTATGATTCCGCCATTCTCCTGTGTTGTATTCACTCGTTTTATGCTTTATAAATGATCCTTGGGACTGATTGAAACCCAACACTTACATGGTGTCAATGTTATCCCTTCTCTTTCCCCATCTGTAACACCAAATATGGACTGTAAGGGTCGTTAATCATGGAAAACTTACTGATAGCATAAACTCCCAAACTGTCCGGGGAAAATCCCAATTAAATTCGTTTTTAGTGATTTCAGTTTTATTTTCATAATATATTCAATACTTATATAACATCATTATACATGTTCTATGTCAATCATATAGCTCAAATATACAAATTACGTATTTCCGATAAATCTTCCGAAAAGTTTCCGAAAATATTACGGAAGGATCCTAACCCTCCAAACCTCTCTAAAATTACTCAAATACAATTGTTTCATCATAATTAAGTTATATCCTTAATTACGTTCATCAAAGCAAAAATGCGTGTGAAATCCGATTTTACCGGAAATTTGCTTTACTTATCGAATCGATCATATTAGCTCCGATTTCTCTCGGATTCTACCATATACACATATTCAATATACTTATGCTCAAACAATTCAATTTATATCATTACGCTACTCTACGAAGCTACTGGAAACATCCGAATATTTAGCAGAAAACTTGAAATTAGTGAATTTCTACCGATAGCTCTTACCAAAATTTCGAGGCCATATACGGACTCCAAGCGATCCCACGAACATGCTGGAATCGACAGAATTCTGATCGAAGCTACTGTTCATTCGACGTTACTGTTTATCATCACTTGTTCTCCTCGTTTTGCCTGCAACAAAGCACGGATCAGAAAAATCATCATCGCCAACTTGTAGTACTCTCCGAGAGCTTCGATTTGGCGGGTGGCTCGGTTCATGAAACGAAGCAATGAGCCGAGATCGGGAAACCCAAGCTCATGCCTTTATCCTCCATTTTCTCGCCGTTCCGGCCGCCTATATGGGAATCATCGGCCACCACGTGGCCGGCCTACTCTGGTCGATGCCGGCGCGCACCGTTGGGGGTGGCCGGCTGGCCGTGTGCCGGCCACATCTCCCTTTCTGCTTCTTCTCCATCTCTCTCACGTATCTCCTCTGTTTCTTTTTTTTTGTAATAACAAACAGTAACTTATAGTCATTTCTCCAGAAATTACTAAAGTACCCCCACTTAGAAGGGTATTTTTGAAAGTCAGGTATTTTGAAGCTTTTTTGATGTGATTTTCGAAAAGTGTTCAACACGAAAGTTGTTCGTCTCGGAAAAATGAGTCTGATGGTTCAAGAAACAACTCAATCGGAGTTCATTTGCTATCATTACAGCCGAAATAATAAATTTTCTCCGTATAAAATAATATACATAAATCGTGTAAGCGGTTCTTTCATATCACGCGATTTCCAATACATCAAAATCTATTTTAAAATATAACGAGCTATATTTCAATACTTAAACTTTTTTTCTCCGATATAGTCTCATTTGAGACCCGATCTGCAATACAAAATCTTTCCGGAAGAGTTTCCGAATTCCTGGAAGTTACACTAACGAACCTTTACAATTTACCCAAACAATTGGATTTCACAAATCACATGTGTTTTGAATTTGAAGTTTTAAAACACACTTGGGCACTCACAAAGATGATGAAGATTATGTTATTTACTTACCCAAGTGATCTAAGTTCACGACAAATGTATATGAAGGTGTAGTTTGTGTGAGCTTGATGTATGAGTGTTTATGATTATGAAGGTTTATGAAACACTCTTATTTTTACTCTTATAGAATGATATGAAGGTTCTCCATATTGTCTCCTCCAAAGCAAAAACGAATTGAGGCTCAATTTATAGTAAAATGCAAGACAAGCCCCAACAGCCCTTTCTGAGACCGGTATGTCGGTCTCTAAAACTAGTATACCGGTCTCCAATGGATTTATGACCGTTTGAAGAAACTAGCCGTTAGATCGGTATGGTCACTGGTATGGGGACTAGTATGGTCCTTACCGGTTCCAGTGAGTGTACAATACAAATGGCTTGACCGGTATGTTGACCGGTTTGTGTCATGCCAGTTCCAGTAAAGAAACTAGCTATTGGGCTCACCGGTATGTGACCGGTATGGACACCGGTTTGGTATGTGTCGGTTCCAGTGAGCATGCAATACTTAGGTTCATCGGTATGGGGACCGGTATGAGACCGGTATGGTCAATGCTGGTTCCAGTGAGCATGTAAAACATAGCATCTCACCGATATGGATACCGGTAAGAGACCGATATGCCAGCCTCTGTACCAAAAATACAAATATGAAAGTTTTAAAACATTTTGTACATGAACCTAATACATCTAAATGAATGTGCATATTTCCTATGAGCTTCGGCACTAGAATAAACAATTCAAATTATAATTAGAGCCCTAAGCTAAGACTTCACATAATTTATTCAATGTGTGCAAGTCTCCACATTCTTCGCTCTTCACCATCATTGTGTTTCGACATCTTTTTGTAATGTCTCGCTTTGGAGCGTCAAAGACTTCACTCTCATTGCATCATCAAAATCCATTATCCGACTATGTCGCTAACATAGACATCTTTGGCAGTACTCATATTGGTATTTGATAGTAACTCACGAATGTACTTGTGTTGGGAGAGGAATAATCCAGCTTGAGTAGGTATAACTTCCACACTAAGAAACAAATGAAGTAAACCCATATCCTTAAGAGAGAAACGATCTCCCAGTTTCTTGATGATTGATGCCATAAAATGTTTGTCATTTCCTATAAGCACAAGACTGTTTGGTAAAATGATGAAAGGAAATTAAATTTTTGGAAAGTTTTGGAACACAAAGAGTATCACTCATAATAAAAGTGCGGCTGGGTGAATGTTTTTTTAAAGAACCAATGTATGAGACAGTCAAACCTGAACCATCACCAAGAAACACTTCATCAGTATCATCATATTTATTGTGAGTGGACAATTTTACAAGATCACTCGTTATATTATGTGAGGCCACTGAGTGTTTAAGCCAAGTTTATTCTTTGCTGTTAGAAAAGGTTGCGCAGTTGACTATGAAATCTTTATACTGGAGTTGAGGACAGTGTTTTATGGTATGGCTCATTTGCTCACAAAATTGACAGCGTGAGGTGTAATATTTTTTATAATTGTTGGGCTTTCCAAACCAATGATTGGAGCGACATCCATTACGTTGATGGCCATTTGATTGGCGGGCTGAGTGTTGACCTTGATTTTGGTAAGGCCAATATGAAGGAGGGTTTTTATTTGTGAAGTTTGTTGTCATCACCATTTATTGATGAGCAGTGTCCAGACATCGAACATAAGAATCGTGACCCACTAAGAGGTCGTGCAGCTCTTCAAATACTAATGGCTTCTCTCATGCTCGAATTGGTGCAGCTATCTCACGAAAATCAGGCTTCTCTCATGCTCGAATTGGTGCAGCTATCTCACGAAAATCAGACCCTAACCCATTCAAGACATAGAAGGTTAAATCATCATCAGAAATTGGGTGATAGATGATGGCGATTTCATCCGCCAGAGCCATCACATCATGAAAAAATTCAGAAACTGATTTGTTTCCATGTTGAATCAATGTGAGTTCCTCCTTGAGTTGCATAACATTTATTCTTGAACGGCTACATATAAAGATTTGAGTTTGTCCCAAGCCTCATGTGATGTTTTTGCAGTGGCTATAAGTGATGTGATTGTGGGGGATGTAGATGCTAGGATGGCACTGAAGATAAGTTTATCTTGTCGAACCCTTTGAGTTTTGTTGAGATCGGTAGTGGAAGCGCTGACTGAATGAGGGTTAGAAGATATGTTAGTGACATTGTCAAGCAAATCATAGCCAATAAGTAGTGCTTCAAATTGAGCACGTCATTGAGGAAAGGTAGAGGGTGTTAACTTTTCATTGATTTGGGTAGTGATATTGAAGGCAATAAGTTATTTAGCAGTGCCAGAAATGGTATGGGTATTGAGTGGGATGGATTCAGAAGGGGACAACATATTGGGGATCAAATGCTCTTGAGAGAATGGCTCTCATGATACCATATAAGAGAATTAACATTGTTGTTGTCAATGAAGTTTTTCACACATATTATTAATGTAACGGGACCTCACTTTTATACATAGCTAGAAAATCTATTTACGGCAATGTACATCAATTTGCCTAAAACTATGCTGCAATTACAGATTTGCAACAATTACAAGAATATTCATAAATCGATTGAATGCTTTTGTTTGATTTGGGCTTGATTGTAGATGTGACAATGACCATAGCGTCACTATTTGTACAGATCACGGTGTTGTTGTACAAATTAACTATGTGACAAAAGAGATTACACTCTTATCATTTGTGATTAGATCACCTAGATATATAAATGATAGGAGGTCCTGTGATTTATTCCTGGATTGATAATGATATGAGACAGTATCAATCTACGAAGGATAAATCATTATATATCCCTAGTCAGAGTATTATCGAGATTGGACATCGATGAATACGTAAAAGACTAGTATTACACTTGTGCTCGTTGTGAGGGCACAACAGCATAGTTCTCATATATTTGGGTATAGGATACTCATGCAAGTGTAATAGGAGGTTGTGTTTCACCGATGGTACGAGAAACAGCTTTGCTCTGGATAAGACCCTCTCAGAATTTCATTGGTAGTATGACTATGTGTCTATGGAAGTCCGAAATCAGGGTAGGTGTATTTGGTCTTAACCTGAGACTTGCACCGCTAATACTTGCGACAATCAATATACTTTGGTTGCGGTCGTCCAGGGCTTTAACCGGTTCTGTGTACGCCAATGCTGGGTATATTGAGAATCGTAGTGTGTTGGGTGTGATGTCAAGACGAAAGTGTCACTCTAGTCATATGGAGATGATGATCGCGCAGAGATACAGAACTGGTTCTCTATAAAGGTTGCAACCGTCTGGATAATATGACTTGGTCATGATTATCCGATATTAAAGAGACTAGTTGCTCGTAATCTGATATATTCTTCGTACGTGGCAGACACTGTACCAGCCCCAGACCTTGCATGTGATCATCTGATACTGGACAGAAATACGCAATACTACGTATACTACGCCTGATATAGATCCATTATTCCTGTAAGGATATTTCCGGAGAATTGGGTAGGCTTGGTGCTTTACTAGAAGCCAACATTGTCTTGTAAATCGGTAAAACGTAGTACTTGGTACTTACGTGTTCGGTTAGTCCGACGACCGAATTTATTGCCAACATATCTGGGATCATGGGTCGCTTCCCAAAGATTCACCGATGACGTATGACTCGCTCATCTAATTAATCCGGGATTAATTAGATGAGAGAGAAAATTAATCTGAGATTAATTGCGGAGATATTTTATCTGGGATAAAATATCAATTAAAGAGAGATAACGATTAATTTGGAATTAATCGGAAAATTAATATATTCGATATATTAAACGAAATTGGATTTCGACGCGGAATTGAAATTAGATTTTAATTCGGGCGAACGAATTAATTTAGAATTAATTCGTTAGCGACGTAAATAGTGACTTTGCTAGGCGTAATCATTTAATTACGACGCAACGGAAAATTCGTTAATTTGGAATTAGCGAACCCGAGCCCGTGATTGTTTGCGAGCGCATTCGCATTTTGAATTCGAGTGCGGCACGCAAATCAAATCAAGCGTCAAATCATTAGTCACATCAAGCGTCAAATCGCTTGTCACTTTGAGTGATGTGACTTGACAACTTGATGTGACTTGATGGGAGTTGTTGAAAAGTTTTTGAAAGCTTGAAAGACATTTACTATTATTATAATAGGTGTTTGACTTTTGATTTTGGTATTAGATACACAAAATTAAAACAACAACTTCACTTCTTCTCTCCTTCACTCTAATGGGCATTTTTCTCTCCTCTGGTTTGCTCACTGCCGAGCAGTGAAGGGAAGCAAAGAGTGGGATTTTGTGGCAAAATCACAAGTGCTAGCACACTTACGAGACATGCGAAGGTGATAGGGAAGTCCACCCATGAGCCGGGAACCATTCGACGAAGCTTGGAGCTTGACGAAGGACCTCCAATGGCCGAAAATGAGGAGCAAAATGCAGCCCACTGCCGCACATACCAGTGAGCAGATTTTCAGTTTTGTTGCCTCAAGCGTCGCTCAACCGATCGATGTAAGTATTCCGCGACTTTCTCGAATGTATTTACTTATGTTTCATGCTTGATTATTGATCTTGGGATGCTTAGAATCTCCAACAGACTGGATGTGCTCTGCTTAATTTCTTGATCTTTCCAGTATGTCTTTATAATATGTTCATGCCATAAACTCAAATGCAATCAGTATTACACTACAATCATATGCACGAAGACTGACCATTTCAACCATTAACTAAAATTCATCAAAACCAACATTTTATTTTTACAAAAAGAAAAATATCATTTTTCAATATCATTATTTTACTCAAGTAATCAACCAACAAAGCACTCAATGTAAAATAAATATGAATTGGAAAAATTCTTCAACGGCGAGTATGCTGCAGTATTAGTACGCAACTCCCATCA
>SKCR01049123.1:0-40095 GCA_019454045.1 Zanthoxylum bungeanum
TTTTTTAATACTCAACACACAGTCAACTCTACTGTTTTTTAATCTTATTGGCAGATTCTTAATTTTTTTTTATTTTTTTTTTCCAAAAAGAAAACTAGTAATCGCGTTTTACACATTATCAAAAATATATAAATCATGTAATTTTATTTACCGATCCCTCCAAATATTAATAAGTGTAGCAAACATCTATCTATCATGTAACAAATGTATATATATTCAATGTTTGATACACTTTTGAACCGTATATCCATATATTTCTATATACTTTTCAATTTTTAGATGGACCGGTAAAAAAATTTCTATATTTTATATTTTGAAAATGGATTCTAAATCTAAGCTCATGTATGTTAAGTAGAAGCTGTCTAAATTTTTATTTTATAAATGTTAAAACCTCAGTTCAGTTAACTTATATTTTATTATTAATGCATTTCCAGATCATTATATTTTTGAAATTAAATCAACCAACGTCCAATATATTCATGAACAACATTAAGTTCCATGGAAGCATATGTTGTGTGTGTGTATATTTATGTAGTCCCCAAGGGGTGTGGTTTGGTGGTGTAGGGTCCAGGATCTCACCTTGAGGTTCTGGGTTCGAATCCAGGGGGTGCATTTCTTGTAAGAGCCTGGGATAGCCGGTGGTTTTACCTGCGCCGCGGCCCAGAATGGGTGGTTTGGTGGCGGGTTTCCATCGTTTCCAAAAAAAAAAAAAAAAAAAGTGTATATTTATGTATTTAAATGAAATATGATGTTAACTTTACAGGGAATTAGCAGTGGAGCTTGTACAGCTAGCGTGGTATTGAGAGATGGTGAGTTACATGTAGCAAATGTAGGCGATTGCAGAGTAATTTTGAGTAGGAACGGCGTAGCTGATTCTCTCACCAACGATCATCGTCTCAGTCGGGTTGACGAACGGCACCGTATTGAGAATACTGTGAGTTCATTTAATCCTTATATTTTTGTTCATGATCAAATTTGAAATGTCTCTCAAAAGTTAAAAGAGTTACTCTAACCTTATATACTCATTACTCAACTCAACAATTCAATCTCAGCTTATATAAGATATTTCCCATAATACACCTTCGGCACTGTCACGTGCAAGCCTTATTATTATTATTATTCTTTTTGAATTGTCCTTTCTCATGAGTTGAGAGTTTGCCTTGACATTTCACGTGTATGTTGCTCTTTTTAACTGATCATTGTCATGTAAAAAAGTAGGATAATAAATGGAGTAAGTATCGTTTTTTATGGAAATTTTGAAATTATTTCATTATCCACATGTTCATTTTTTCACTTTTATGAAGTGTAAAATAGATAATTTTTCCGAAATTAATGGATAATTTGTATACATTTCTATTTTATCAAGTGAAAAAGTAAACAATTTTCAAACTATAGATGGAAAAGAGAACGAATTCAAAATTTTTGTGGTAAACCAAACTTAAGCTATTTATCAAGTGGAAAATTGATTATTTCCCAAAAATTATTGTGTAGGCCCACTTGTATATGAGTTTCGATTTAATATCCTATAAAATTCTATGGATCTAAAAGTAAAAGATTTGGGTTAATAAAAAATGATATAATTAACAATCATATCGTATTTACATTTATACTTGACACAATCAATTAAACACCACTAATACAATACGTATATAATAAGAACATGAATTGCCTAAAATAAATTTCCATTATAAATATGTTAAACCTTTTATGCTAACTGTTTAATTAATAAGTTTTAACATTGCAGGGTGGATTTGTGCATTTTTGCAATGGAGCTTGGAGAGTTCAAGGATCTCTTGCAGTGTCTAGAGCTATTGGAGACTTGCATTTGAAACAATGGATCATTTCTGAACCAGAAATTAAAAGGGTTCCATTAACTTCAGATTGTGAATTCTTGATACTGGCTTCTGATGGATTGTGGGATAAGGTACACTATTCTATAAGCTTAGTTACTAATTTGGAAAAAAAAAGCTTAGTTCTTTACAATGTGATGGTCGTATCTAGGGCAACGGTTTAGTGTTAATTTGATATCTATTTGATAAAAGGTTCAAACTTTGGAAACAATCTCTATGTGAAAAAAATAAAGGAATAAAGCTACTTACATCAAAATTTTCTATAGACCTTACTTACGACCTTCGTTCTTTACAAAATGCTTTAGAACAGCAAAAGTTGATAATTTTGTGTGAATAATCAGGTAACTGAGCAGGAGGCAGTTGATGTGATTTCAGGAAACAAAAATTCTGTGGGGTCATGCAAAAGGCTTATAGATATATCTACTAGCAGAGGAAACACGGATGATATTACTATTATGGTGATCAACCTTGACAAATTTGTGGCAAAAAGTCATTAATGGCACTCAGAAATAGGTCGCAAATTCATCATTTTCATCCCCATCGATCTCCCTAATGATGAGTAGAAAAAACAGTTTTGTATGATGCATTAGAATGCAGTAGCTAGATCAAAATAGCCATCTGATTTTGAAGTTTTCTAGTGGAACTGTAAAGAGAAATCGAGTTACTACAATGCCTTGGTTTTTAGCCTTGTTTTGTTTGCTTACTATATTTCAGTAATTGTGGTAGAGTCATATCAGTATAGTATAATCCTAGAGAAGACTTCCAAAAGATTCACTTGAGATAATAAATGTTTCTACTATTAATTGATTTTCGGACTGAGGTAAAGCTTTGGATCTCGAAAGAACCTGACAATCATTTCGGCCTTCTCAGCTGATAGGTCTGTGTTCTCCAGAATATATGCCTTCGATGCCTTGGCAATTGCTTCGATTGAACCAATAGCTTGGTTAAGCTGAAAGAGATGAATGAGAAGAAGTCAACTTTTTGAAAAAGAATTCATCTTTGTACCTAGGATGACACATAAAGCTACAATGGACAGGTTTATTTCAAAAGCAAGAATCAGCACATCTGTATGAACACTTGGCATCAGCTCCAAACTCACAACTGTGGAGGAAATCTGGGATTCAAAATTAAACTCTCTCTTGGGAATTATTCAGATTTCAGCATTTTGTTTTTGACAGAATGAGTAGTCATCAACGGCATTTTAGTATCCATAAACAATCAGCATATTTGCAGAATATAAATTGGAAAAGACACATATATACAATTCTAAACTGCAAAAGAAAATCAAACAAATATACATGTAGTTCATATACTCAAACAGAATAGTTCGTGTTTAGGTGTTGTAGATTACCGAATTTGCATCATGATTATCAATCAATGGTATGGATGTGACCACTCTGAGGAAAATGTCCATTGTCTGTACTGATCGCCTCCTCTTCATATGCAAGAAAAAAGAAACGAAATGTGTATCAAAACATGTTAATAGATGAATAGATGATGCATAATGAATGTTGATTTCAACAATGGAAGTCTAACAAGGGAAAAATTTTCACCAACCTCAGCTTTCAATTTTGATATAACATCCTGCCGCTTGCATACTGCAGTTTACATAATACTTGATGAAGTACTTAAAGAGAATGATTGAAGTGAGCCTCGGAGAACAAGATCTTACCCCCACGAGAGTGAGCTATTTTAACAATCTTTTCAAATCCCATCTCCTTATCTTGAACAGGCACAAATGTTGGCCTACCAAGCTCTATTCCAGATCTTCAAAACATCCAAACAGATTCTATATCTTTAAAACAAGAATCTAAGTTCAAAGAGATCAGGAAGGAGAATATTCTGGTCAGGTTTCTCACTTGAAGTAAGAGCGAACAAAAGAATCATTTTGCTCCCTTGTTGGGAGGGCAACGACAACGTAGAGATGTGCAAACTGCTCCTTCAATTTCTTAATTCTAAACAAGTCCATCAAGTCAGTGGGAAAAAAAAAATCATCCCAAAGTGCTTCAATGAGCATTACAAGGATACCTGCTGAACACCGATGCAGTATTATTGCAGTCCCAATTTGTTAAAACAAAAAAAATGAAATTGACAATCCCCCACAGTTGAAAATTAAGTCCTACAAAAGAGGGCCCAAAGAATTGAGTTGGTGAACAAATATAACCAGAATATGCAAATGATAAGAGAAATAGTAAGGTAATTACGGGAGCAATTAGAACAAAATTAAGACGAAAAAATTTGCATTAAGAAACGAGGAGATGAAATTGATGAATGATGGGTGTTGTTCATCTCTCCACTTGCTGCTCATCATACAAACTCCAGCACAACCTTCAATCATAAGATAATATTTACTCAATTTCATCATTTCAAGAGTTCATAGATCAACATAATATGTGTAAAAACTGTAAACTCATACAACAAAATTGCATATTTGTTTATGTTTTAAATTTTAATAAGTAAACAATTTCTCAAGTACTAGCGAAAAACAATAAAATTTAAACCCTTGCACCATCTTCAATCATAAAATTGATTCAGATATTGCTGCAGATTTTAATTATAAGCTAAACAGTTCAATCTTATTCACAGTTTTACATAATCGTTCAAACCTTGAGCACAGTATCAAAATTGCACAATATGAAGCAGGTTTTGGCGTTTTGCACTTCATTTTTTTTAAAAAAAATTTCGGATTTAAGCAGATAAATTTTTTTTTGAAGTACTAGCAATGGTTTTGACTTTTATGATAAGAAAATTTAGTTTTTTTTTCTTTTTCCGGAGGTTTCTCAGCGACAAACAGACAGATCATTGTATAATTCGTATTATGTTCTGAAGTTAAAAATAAATCAGTGCGTTAAAATCATTAAACCTAATTTTGCTTCTCTAGATTTATGTCTTCCTAAACTAATCAAAAAGCAAACAAAAGGAAATTTTCTGTTTGGCTGCTGAGAAAATAAGAAAATAAGATTCTATATTTTCTCAGCAAACAAACAAAAACGAGGGGAATAACATTTAGAGTTTGTGATAATTAGAGGAATAGTACTTGATCTTGCGAAATTTGATGGATTTTGAGCCGTTGGTTCGCTGTAGCTTGATCTGCAATTCGCCATTTACAAAGCTTTTAAATTGAAGTTCGTTTGAGAATTGGGATGGATTTTTAGAGGGAAGCGGGAAAATATAGCGGCAAAACTTATGTCCCTCAAGTTTATGTTATTTACGTAAACACCAATTTTAAAATTCAATTGTGAAAAAGTTTTGAGGAAAACAACAAGCTTAAAAAAAACCCAAAAAAAAAAATCTTTTTCTAATTCAAATTTTTATCTGATCAATTACAAACTAGTAACAGCAAAAAAAAAAAAAAATTAATAATAAATTAATAAATTAAAATTAACCAGATACTTTAGGTAATAATTTCTACTACAATCCTAAATAAATATACACTCCATCTGCCCCCACTTACTCTAGCAAAAAGGCAGTGGGTCCAGGAGCATTCATCATCTCTCATTCACTTATTATCACATAATATTAATAATGATGACAATCAACCGGATATAATAATCAGAGATATCAATATTTGTATTTGATATATCTAATTATCGGATATAAAAATTACGGTTCCATCATACTCGATCTCCACGATGATTTTTACCATCCTGAATGGGCATACTTCAACAAATTGTGAAAATATTTTTACTATGGATAATGAGCAATATTGTTAGAGTTAGGGGCAAGGCAATCATAAATTACCTTAAATTTATGGGTTTTAAAATGAGATAACTACTGATAAAAAAAAAAAATAAATAAGTTACAATATACAATAAAAATTAAAATTTTTATGAATTCGAGGCTTTCTAATTTGACTTAAATTTGGGAGCCTTAGCTGACCGCAAGTGTCGACTCTCTCCAAATATATTTTTGGCTAGGGGTGTGCACGATTGGTTCAGCATAATTACAAAAAAAAAATATAATTACAATTATTCAACTTTTTATAAAAAAATATCTTTTCATTTTTTCCTTCAAAAAATTAAAAATTATTTTTATTAATAAATCGTTCAATTGGATTTTTCAGTTTTTTTTTTAAATTGAAAATTTAATAATATTCTTTTATATAAACATTTATTCAATTTTTGTATTACTAAACTCTTATAATCTTCACCACTTATCTAATATAAATATTGGTTTGATATCAATTGGTTTTAATTTTATGATAAGTATTTTCTTTTTCCCCAAAAATAGACCAACCATTATACAATTCGTATTATGTTCTGAAGGTAGAAATAAATCAGTGCGTTAAAATCATTAAACCTAATTTTGCTTCTCTAGATTTATGTCTTTGTAAACTAATCAAAGAGCAAACAAAATGAAATTTTCTTTTGGCTGCTGAGAAAATAAAGATTCTATTTTTCTCGGCAAACAACAAAAACGATGGGAGAATAAAATTTAGAGTTGTGATAATTAGAGGAAAAAGTACTTGATCTTGCGAAATTTGTTGGATTTTGAGCCTGAATCTGTTCGCTGTAGCTTGATCTGCAATTCGCCATTCACAAAGCTTTTAAATTGAAGTTCGTCTGAGAATTGGGATAGATAAGATTTTGAGAGGGAAGCGGGAAAAATATAGCGGCAAAACTTATGTCTCCAGTCCATGTTTTGTTATTTACGTAAACACCAATTTTAAAATTCAAATTGTGAAAAGTTTGGTTACAATTTAAGAGGAAAACAACAAGCTATATAATATAATATATATTATATATATATAATAAAATAAAATAAAATCCTTTTTACTTAACTCAGAAAAAAAGGATTTTTAACCATATACTATATGTTGATGGTGTTTTCAGGACTTATGTTATTTAAAGAGTACGGCATGGGTAAAAAGGGTAATTCCCTTCTTTGGCGAGATCATTAAAGTCGACCCGGCCACTTACAGTAAGAGACCGAGCACTTGATGATAGGTGACCGACCACTTGAGATCGGGATGACCGGGCATTATCAGATCGACAGCGACATTCTCAGTTCCAAATAGCTATCATGACCGACCTCATAAAAGACCGAGCATATGGCGAGGCGTGCCCAGGAAGATAAAACATCATATTTCTTGCGGATAAGATTACAAGTTATCCTATTTTCATGGGGAAAACTGGTGCGTCAGAGTCCTAGTAGGATAAAGAAAGTAATGTATTTGATTAGGAATCCTTATGGGAAAAGGGAATAGTTTTTAGTAGGAATTCTGATAAGAAAAGGAAATCATCTCCAACTGGGAATTCTTGTACAAATAGGAGTATGATTTCTTCACCATTATAAATAGGAGGGTAGAGTGTGCATAAGAGGCATGAATATCATCAGAATCATCAAGTTCTGACTTGTAAACACAAAAAGAGATGAGAAGCGTATTTAAGTAATAAAAAATATTATATTGTTTGTGCCCGTGGACGTAGGTCGGACCAAAATCCGCCGAACCACGTTAAATCTCCTTGTCCATTGGTGTGTTTTTCTGTCTTTTTGCTAAATTTGCCTTTGGTCCCCCCATAACCAAACAAATTCACCGTTGAAGGAGGATTAGTCTCGGGAGTAGTGATATTCCCATATTACCCTGAGACCAAAATCAGCCGTCAACAGTTGGCGTCGTCTGTGGGGAATTCAACAAAAACAAAGCGTAGTGAGACAATGGCGGAAGGCGGAAACCACCAATCATCAGGGAACTCAGCTGCAGATTGGATGAAGAAGATCGAGGAGAACCTAAGGAAAGAAATGGAGGAAAATCGAACTCTGCTAAAAACCATAGTAGACCGGTTAGAAAAGATAGAAGGGGCGCATGACGGAAAATTCGAGGCCGGGACTAGCCGACGAAAGAATGAAATAGCATAAGGAAAGAGAACTATCGATATAAGTGAGGACGACAGACCCCAGAGGAGGGATCCTTACAGGGTAAGATCTGTGGTGGTGCAGAGAGATTCCCAGACCGAGGACACATGGGAGGAAGAGGATGACAAATCATCACCAGACTCCTCCTATGATAGCCCTCACAACACCCGGAGAAGAGGGAAAGAGTACAACGAAAAAATACAAGAAGATACTGACCCTGAGAAACGCCACTCCCAAGACAACAGAAAGAAAAGAAACCACATGAGGCGGCATGGAACCAAAGACAGCAGCATGAAATCTTGGTTACGGGGGAGCTGGCCAAATGGGGAGTATGCCCCAATACCGACAGAGGGGATGCCCAGGACGGCAAAGATGAGTCCCCCATCACGGAAGAAATAAAGTGTGAGAAATTCCAAAGAGATTCAGCATGCCTGCCATGACACCATACAAGGGCCATACCGATCCCAAAACCCACATTGAAGGTTTCGTCCTACTAATGGAGGTACAAGGGATAACAGGGGACGCCATTTGCAAAGTATTCCCCTAACTCTAGCCGGACCGGCCATCCTATGGTATAGAAGCCTAGCCCCAGGGAGCATCGGAAGCTTCGCGCAACTCAGGAAGTCATTTGTTCGGCACTACAAAGGGGCATGCGTCCCAAATAAAATGGTGGGAGAATTGAGACTGATGAAGCAGGGGGATGATGAGCCCCTGAGGAATTTTATTGAAAGGTACTACAATTTGGTGCTCGAGGTCAGAGCGTACGAGTCATCCGAAGCATTAGAAAGTCTCAAGGGAGGTCTGAAGGTTGGGAAGTTGTGGACTCACCTGAGGATCCAAGACGTATCGGATTATGCCACTGCCTTGGAGTTGGCCAGGAAGTTTATCTTAATAGAGGAGGAGAAAAAGATTGCCCGTGGAATAGACACTCGAAAGGCTAAGATACTCAGGTCAGACAATCAGTGGGATTCAATCAGAAATTTGAGGAGACCAATCCCGGAGCAGAAGAAACCCAGACTGACACCTCCGAGTAGTCATGCTCAAGAGATAAAGTCATATGTCCAAGTCAATCTGTCGCGGGGAGGACATTATACACCCCCTGAACAAACCTATGGCCCAGATAGTTCGGGAAATCCAGAATAAAGGTATGTTAGCCGAGCCTAATTTGAGGAGGTTCCCGATTGAGGAGGGAAATAGTAGGGCTTACTGTATCTACCATAACGTAATGGGACATGCCACGAATGAGT
This sequence comes from Zanthoxylum bungeanum, assembly GCA_019454045.1. Lineage (NCBI taxonomy): Eukaryota > Viridiplantae > Streptophyta > Magnoliopsida > Sapindales > Rutaceae > Zanthoxylum > Zanthoxylum bungeanum. The sequence goes on from SKCR01049123.1 coordinate 8,954, forward strand.
GCAGCAGAGACCTGCGGGAGCAGGTGGAAGACTTGGTGAAAGAAGGCTATCTCAGTGTGTACATAGACCATTCGGTTTTTGAGGTCGACCAAAGTTGATAGCGGAAGTCATCCGTCAGATGCGTGGAATGCTGAGATGCAGAGATGATGTATTAAGAAGAGCCTTGCTTGTAGTGACCCTTGTAGTGTTGCAAGAAAGGCAACAGATCCAAAAAATGTGAGTAAGACATCTTCTATCTTAGACTGACATTTGATTATGCTTGTTTGTTATGACCCACACAATGTTTTGATATTGTTTTTACGGCTCGGGTCTGCTCTTGTACCGCCGAGTCCGTTTTGTTGATATTTATTTACGTCTCGGGTCTGCTCTTGTACCGCCGAGACGATGTTTCATTCCGGCTCGGGTCTGCTCTTGTACCGCCGAGACCGATGTTTCTTTCCGACTCGGGTCTGCTCTTGTACCGCCGAGATCGATGTTTCTTTCCGGCTCGGGTCTGCTCTTGTACCGTCGAGACCGATGTTTATTCCGGCTCGGGTCTGCTCTTGTACCGCCGAGACCGATGTTTCTTTCCGGTTCGGGTCTGCTCTTGTACCGTCGAGACCGATGTTTCCTTACGGCTCGGGTCTGCTCTTGTACCGCCGAGACCGATGTTTCATCCGGCTCGGGTCTGCTCTTGTACCGCCGAGACCGATATTCCTTCCGGCTCGGGTCTGCTCTTGTACCGCCGAGATCGATGTTTCATTCCGGCTTGGGTCTGCTCTTGTACCGCCGAGACCGATGTTTCCTTCCGGCTCGGGTCTGCTCTTGTACCGCCGAGACCGATGTTTCTTCCGACTCGGGTCTGCTCTTGTACCGCGAGACCGATGTTTCCTTCCGGCTCGAGTCTGCTCTTGTACCGCCGAGACCGATGTTTTCCTTCCGGCTCGGGTCTGCTCTTGTACCACCGAGACCGATGTTTTCCTTCCGGCTCGGGTCTGCTCTTGTACCGCCGAGACTGATGTTCCTTCCGGCTCGGGTCTGCTCTTGTACCGCCGAGACCGATGTTTCCTTTCGGCTCGGGGCTGGATTTCGTTCCGCCGATGCCACTTGTTTATTCGGCTAGGGGCTGGACTTCGTTCCGCCGAGGCCGCTTGTTTATTCGGCTCGGGACTGGATTTCGTTCCGCCGAGGCTGCTTGGTTATTCGGCTCGGGGCTGGATTTTGTTCCGTCGAGGCCTTATGGTTTATTCAGCTCGGGGTCGGGTTACGTCCCACCGAGTCGGCTTCTTTGGACTGGGGATGTAACATTCCCCCAGAGCCAAGTCTTTCTTGCAGCTCAGGGTCGGGTTACGTCCCACCGAGTCGGCTTCTTTGGATTGGGGATGTAATATTCCCCCAGAGCCAAGTCTTTCTCTCAGCTCGGGGTCGGGGTAACGTCCCACCGAGTCAGCCCTTCGGACTGGGGACGTAACATTCCCCCAGGTCCAAGTGTCTCTCTCTTCACTCGAGGTCGGGTTACGTCCCACCGAGTCGACTTCTTTGGACTGGGGACGTAACATTCCCCCAGGTCCAAGTGCCTTTCTTTCAGCTCGGGGTCGGGTTACGTCTCACCGAGTCGGCTTCTTTGGACTGGGGATGTAATATTCCCCCAGGTCCAAGTGTCTTTCTCAGCTCGGGGTCGGGGTGCGTCCCACCGAGTCAGCCCTTCGGACTGGGGACGTACATTCCCCCAGGTCCAAGTGTCTTTCTCAGCTCGGGGTCGGGGTACGTCCCACCGAGTCAGCCCTTCGGACTGGGGACATAACATTCCCCCAGGTCCAAGTGTCTTTCTCAGCTCGGGGTCGGGGTGCGTCCCACCGAGTCAGCCCTTCGGACTGGGGACGTAACATTCCCCCCCAGATCCAAGTGTCTTTCTCAGTTCGGGGTCGGGGTACTTCCCACCGAGTCAGCCCTTCGACTGGGGACGTAACATTCCCCCAGGTCCAAGTGTCTTTTTCAGCTCGGGGTCGGGGTACGTCCCACCGAGTCAGCCCTTCGGACTGGGGACGTAACATTCCCCCAGATCCAAGTGCCTTTCTCAGCTCGGGGTCGGGGTACGTCCCACCGAGTCAGCCCTTCAGACTGAGGACGTACATTCCCCCAGGTCCAAGTGTCTTTCTCTCAGTTCGGGGTCGGGGTACGTCCACCGAGTCTGTCCTTCGGACTGGGGACGTAACATCCCCCAGGTCCAATGTCTTTCACACACAGCTCAAGACAGGATCACATGCCACCGAGCACATCATCGTTAGCTCAGAGGAAAATTTTTTCCTCACAATCGAGATTGAATCAGTCAGGGGTCTGGACCTCCAAATCTCTGGAACAGATATTACAGAGGAGAAGTCATTTTTAGTTTGGACAACAAGAAGAACTTCATCTCCTGATGGGACGACCGAAGTAAGCAATTGGCTATAAGGTGGAGAATCATTCTGAATGGGATCAGCATCTTCAATAACCGAGGATATGAAGATAGAAACAGAAGGCTTAGTTGATGGCGAAGACAGACAGTTTCTCTGTGATTGTTGGAGCGACCACCAGTAAGGCGATCAGCACACCATCTTCTTTATAGTTCCCGGCATCAACTCACAAACTCGTTGTTACCGAGAACTAGGGGACAGATGTTGATGGTGTTTTCAGGACTTATGTTATTTAAAGAGTACGGCATGGGTAAAAAGGGTAATTCCCTTCTTGGGCGAGATCATTAAAGCCGACCCGGCCACTATACAGTAAGAGACCGAGCACTTGATGATAGGTGACCGACCACTTGAGATCGGATGACCGGGCATTATCAGATCGACAGCGACATTCTCAGTTCAAATGGCTATCATGACCGACCTCATAAAAGACCGAGCATATGGCGAGGCGTGCCCAGGAAGATAAAACATCATATTCTTGCGGATAAGATTACAAGTTATCCTATTTTCATGGGGAAAACTGGTGCGTCAGAGTCCTAGTAGGATAAAGAAAGTAAAGATAGTTTTGATTAGGAATCCTTATGGGAAAATGGAATAGTTTTGAGTATGAATTCTGATAGGAAAAGGAAACCATCTCCAACTGGGAATTCTTGTACAAATATGAGTATGATTTCTTCACCATTATAAATAGGAGGGTAGATTGTGCATAAGAGGCATGAATATCATCAGAATCATCAAGCTCTGACTTGTAAACACAAAAAGAGATGAGAAGCGTATTTAAGTAATAAAAAATATTATATTGTTTGTGCCCGTGGACGTAGGTCGGACCAAAATCCGCCGAACCACGTTAAATCTCCTTGTCCATTGATGTGTTTTTCTGTATTTTTGTTGTTAATTTGCCTTTGGTCCTCCCATAACCAAACAAATTCACCATTGAAGGAGGATTAGTCTCGGGAGTGATATTCTCATATTACCCTGAAACCAAAATCAGCCGTCAACAGATAATCTCTACTGTAATTTTAAACATACATTAATCTACTCCAACTTACTCTAGCAAAAAAATATTGGGTGTCCCCCGAGTATTCCTCATTTTTCATTCATTTATTATCAGAGCATTAATAATGGTAACCGAGTGGATATAATTTGGTTTTTTAACACACCCGATTTGTACGATGAATTTTACCATCTAAATGGACATATTTCAATAAATTGTGAAAATATTTTTACTAAATGGATAAAGAGCAATATGTTGGAGTTATGGGTGGGCACGGTTTGACTCGATTTAATATAAATACAAAAAAAATTATAATTATAATTATTTGGTTTTTTATAAAAAAAAAATCATTTATTTCCTTTAAAAAAATTATAATTATTTTAAATAATCGGTTCGGTTCAATTCAATTTTTAACAATAATAAAAAAATTTGAAAATTTAATAATATTCTTTTAATCTAACATTTATTCAATTTTTATACACCATAACTGTCATAACATTCACTACTATACCAATATAAATATTTCATGAGATACATTCATCATTTAGATAATTTAAAATATATAAAATAGAAAAGAAACATGACAAAATAAAAAATAAAAACATTTCATGAAATTAATCATCACTAAACATCAAACAAATCACTAATATAATAAATAAAAAATAATAAAAAATATGATTAGATTTAAAAAAATAATAAAATCAAATTATTCAAGTTATTAAGTTAATTCTTTCTCATTTTTTAATTAAAAATTGAATTTATTCCAGGTGCTTGTAATTACACTAATTTGGGCTTCTCAAAGCCCAAGTTTGCTCATCTCCATCTTATACATATTGCATTGTTTCTTTCTTTACACAGAGAGCCCAAAAGGCAAAGGCAATGGAGATAGAAACAGAAGCAACCTCATCAAACTCCAAAATGTCCAAAATACCCCTCTCTTCCTCCTCTAAATTATCCTCCAAACGCCTCTTATTTGACCGCCGTTACGGTTGGGTGTAATCTCTCTCTCTCTGTTTCCTTTTTTTTTTTTGGGTTTAATTTATATATTTGATATAACAAATAATAGCGTTACGAAAAATTTATTTCATTTTTTGTTTTTTTTACATTATGCAGGTTCGATGAATGGAAGGAACCATCTGAAGAAGCTCTCGCCGGCGGCCGGGGAATGTAATTTTTCTTTTTTTCTTGTTTTTTAGGCTGGACAAAAAGCTTTATGAAAATTTCTTTTTTTTTTCTATTGTTAATTAATTTACATTTTTGTTTTTGTTTTTGTTTTTTGGGTTATTTTGAAAAGGTTTTGCATAGTGCCTCTAGCAAAAGCTTGCTTAAAAACGGCTTCAGAGTCGGTAAGTTGAGTTATCTCTTATTAGATATATAGTTGGAGTTATTTTAACCTAAATTTTTGACTTAAAATTTGGACACAAATTGTGAGCACATTGATCTAATGGTAGATATTGAAAATTAAAGTAATAAATTCATCGACTATTGCATTGCATTGCATTGCATTGCATCAATTATATAGACCTCTTGCTTAAATAATTATATAGACCGCCTATGATTGGTTTTAGCCAAATATTTGCTTCAAATTGAATACCCAATGCCTATTCGCAGTCCATATTTCGATGTAAATGCCTGATACAATTCTTCCGTTGTCAAGTTAATAATACAAGCTTTAATTGATCCTCCATTATTGACAACTAACCTTGTGGATTAAGGCTATGCTTACGTCTTTTCATAGAGCTATTTCGATGAATGCATCTGTCATTTGGTTTACATTTATGCTTATGCGAGATGACGGCTGCTTGTTTGAAACATACCAAAGTATTATTTAACTGTTTTAGAAACACATTTTATTGTTGCTTTCCTCATTTCCGTATCTTACTCACCTTTGCAAGGCTAATACATTATGCTAGAAGTGAGTGCGTGTTTTTATAATAAATCCTGAACGATAATGTGCTGTTTGAACTTTTTGGAGAACTAACTTTTTGTTTTAAACTTTTAATTGTCTTTTTCATGCATTTTATGCAGATTAACCTTGCAGCAAGCTCGACTGCCAAAGTTTACGAAAGGGCAGACTTCCTCTTCTCTCAGTCATTGCACGCTAGTCTCAATGACCAGCTTCACAAAGTCACATCTATCATCCAGAAACCAGAATTGAAATGGTTTGCCATGAAAGGGAATTCTTCTTCGGATTCTACCCGTTGCTCTTCGCATTTGCACTTCAGAAAAAGAGATCAAATGGCTTGATGTCCGAAGAAAGTTGTTTAGTATATGCCTGCCATTTCTCAGGCATATGAAGACAAATGTGTTGCTATCTTGCCGTCACCTTCGTTGGATCGGTACATAAAACATTCGCGATTGTGTTATTTCATACTATTATTCACTTTTTAGTCCAGCATCGATTTCTTTTATATGAATCTGTGAGTGATCAGTCTTAACAGGCAGTATCAGTGAATGATGTGTTCAATCGCCTTTCTTCCATACGATTCTGTAGTTGTGTTCATTGATTTCTTCTGCAGCACCCACTGGATGATTGTGTTGGTTAATCTAATGATTAGCCTTTTAGATGAAGATGTAATCTTTTAGATGATGGTGTTTTATTTAGTATTATATGTCTAAAAACTATATTTCTTTTGGATAGACCCGGCCGGCGGTCCGAACCGGAACTGAACCGTCCGGTTCCGGTTCCACTTTGTGTGGAACCGGAACCGGAACCAAACCGTTCGGTTCCGGTTTTTTTTTTTTTTTTTAAATAAAAAATTGAGATTGATAAATCAATATAATTTAAAATTTATTACATTATATAATTACATTAAATTACAAATAAAATTATTATCTAAAAAAAAAATTTACAATATAAATTTAAACCGGTTCCGAACCGGAATCTTAGCCGGGTCTACTTTTGGATATGAGATGGCAAGTTTATTTGATCGAATGAATGGACTATTTATATGTTCTCCGATTTAGGCCAAACTGAAATATAAGAATGCAGTGTTTTGTTTCGTTCTTGTTTTCTTTCTTTTAGTTTAGTTTCGTTTTATTATATCTAGCATAGGGTTTGTGTTTTGCCCGAGTTAGTTGATAAATAAGTTATTTAATTAAATAAATATTATTTTTTTTAAATAAAAATAGATTTCAAGTGTTAAAACAGTTTTTTTTTTTTTTAAATAAATAATATTAAATGAAATAATAATCTTAGGTTGCGCATTGAGTAGAAAAATATCTAATTTTTATATACATAAAGGTAAACTAACAAGACAGAGTTGGGCCTTGGCTAGGGCGGGCAAGCTGCTCGCTAGATTTTTTTATTAGTACTCTTAAATAATTAACAGATAAGGGTTTTGAAATTTTAATATTATAATAATATATTATGATTAAAGATCTCGAAATATAAAATTATCTTAGGGTCCACAAATCTCAGGGCTAATGAGTTGATATTTAAAATAGCAAATTCTAATGGTAAATTTTGAATCTTTAACAAAAATTATAATGGTGAGATAATATTCAGATTTCAAGGAATACAACTATCATTATTCAAGATAAAGGTGTGGGATTCTTTATTAAAAGAAAGTAACATTTATCTAATTTTATAAAGTAATAATCTTAACCAAGTTAATTACTTGCACTTTTGCCATTTCTATGATAGCTTTATTATTTTAATAAAAAAGATAATCATGCCGTATTTCTTCCTAAATTAAAAAATATATATCTATGGAGATGTTTAACGTTTACATCTATTTTCGTAATTATATAAGGGAAATTAGCAAAATTAACCGAAAAAATATATTTATTTGTCAAAATGAGACACAACGTTTGTCATTTATATTTCCAGCCACAGTTTCCGAAGTACACACTGAAGTTGGTGTAAAATTCAGAGATTCGAAATCAAAACTTCGGATCTTCGAAGTTTTAAAATTTTTTTTTTCAAAATTTCGGATATTTGAAGTATTAATTTTGATCTCCGAAGTATTCTTCGGATGTTCCAAGTTTGAAAAATTATTTATAAAATCTAACATTCCCTATTTGTTCTCACTACAAAACTTAGAATTTTATTCTCCTAAGTCTAAAGTGGAACAAATACCTCTAACTTTCTATAGTGAGGGGTCTTGGGAGAAATTAGATAATGACAACGATGAATACATGAGAGGATCTATTTTTTTAGTGTTAGTTGTTGTAGACACAACTTATGATCAGTTAGTAAAAATATTGTATGTGCAGATACAGATAAGTAAAATGGAGTAGAAAGTCAGTATTAAAAGTTTAATTTCATCATATTCGCAGTGACGTTTAGTTATTGAAATTGGTAACCAAAATGACTGGGAGTGGTTTTTAAATTTACACTCAAATTTCATTTGACAAGATAGTGTCATCAAGCTATATTTGAGTTAGGATAAGAATACTGCTAACGAGGGTCAATAATTTGAAGGTCGTTCTTCGTCGAGTTGTAATATGGTAAGCTAATCAGTTCCGGTTTATTGGTCAGATGAAGCTCTATGGGATAATTATACAACATGTAGAAATGATGAAAATGTCCAGGAGTCATGGTCAATTGGTAGGTCATGGTCACCTGGTGGGTTTGCTGGAGGTGATATGGCTGGTCATTCAACAACAGTTCGAAAAGTTCCCTTGAATACTCTACCAGATGCATCTCAATGTCTCCTTCATATCATTTATTCAACAGATATGCCTTTAGACACCAACATATCACATCAGGTGGGTAAATGCTACTCCTCTAAACTTAAGCTACGTAGAGACTTGACTCTGATTGTTGTAAGGGTACACTTTAAAACCACAGTAAGCAGGTCAACGACAACAAGAGTGGAACGTGCGGGCACAGAGCTCTGGAGTCCAAAACTCGAATTGGATTGTAACTGAGTACGTGAAGACACACATCTGCTCCTCTGATGATGGTTTCGAAGGTAGTCGTATTGGTAATCGAGTTGTTGGTGACATTATCAAAGATAAATTATTTTGATGCCAACTGAATCGTTAATCCAATAGTTATTGTGAGTGATATTCAATATAAGTATGAGGTATAATTATCATACAACCAAACATGGAGGTCCAGAGAGTTTACAATGCAAGTTGTCCGAGGTTATGCAGAAGATTTGTATGCATTGCTGTCATTGTATTCACATGTATTGCATGATACTAATCTCGAGACAGATACCCATTTGCATACAAATGAGGAAGATCAATTTTTTTATTGTTTTGTTGCAATGAGTCAAAGTATTCAGTTTTTTTTTATCATCCATAAGAGCGGTAATAGCACTTGATGGAACTTTTTTGAAAGGCAAGTATGAGATCATTGTTTGTTACTGCTGTCAATGATGGAAATAACTAAATATATCCATTGACATTTGGTATTATGGACTTCGAAAATGATCAGTCATGGATTTGGTTATGATCAAACTCTACGGTTGCATCAGAGATGAGGCAGATCTAATTTTCAATTTTGATCGATATGTCAACATAGAGAAAAATATCATGACAGTTTTCCCTAAAGTTTCTCATGGTGTTTGCATCCACCACGTGTCTATGAACCTTAAAACTAGGTTCAAGATGAGACCAAAGGATGTGGACAACTTTATGGTGACCTACTTTGCTACTGCCAAGTCATATAGATGTTAGGATTTTGATGCGCAACTTCAAAAACTTTGGCAAATGAATGCAAATGCAACAAGTTATTTAGAAGAGTCTGTAGAGTGCAATATATGGGCAAAGACAAATTTTTCAAGTGAAGATATAACATTATGACAACAAACATTACTGAAAGTATGAACGCATTGCTCAAAGAGGCCGGAGCACTTCCAATGTTTAGTTTACTTAATTATATCGGGATGATCATTCAGAGATGATTTTTTGATAAGAGAGAATCAGCAGAAAAGATTGTTACTCTATTGACCCTGTTGACGCATGCAAAAATAGATAAACGTATAGTGAAATCGCATCAAATGTCTTTATCACCAGCTGATCGCTATGAGTTTGAGGTCTGTGGTGGAGACAATATTGAAATTGTTAATATAACAAAGAAGACGTGTACGTGCAAAAAGTTTGATTTAGAGTAACTTTCGTGTGTACACGCATTGGCTGTATGTGAGGCTGCTAGAATCAAACGCTCTAGTATTTGGAGTAAGATGTGCATAACGGCCACCCTTCGTGCTGCGTTTGGGGAAACTATCCATCTTGTTGTTGACCAATCTGTAGGGGTGAACACGGTTTCATGTCAAACCGCGAACCGCACCGAACCGAACCGAACCGCAGTTTGAAAAAATATTAAAAATGGTTTCAAACCGCACCGAATCGAACCGCAAATTTCGGGTCGGTGCGCGTTTTGACCCACACCGAACCGCCCAAACCGCAAATTAGAATATGAAAGATTTTGTTATAATGGCTAGGACTGTTTCCCTTTAAATTAATGATACATAGCCTTAACAGGTTAAGAACCGTGACTTAAAACGTTTTCAAAACTAAGGACCAAAAAACAAACATCACTATTGTTTTTTTTTTAATGTGTTTCTTATTTTATCTATATATACACACATACACAACACGTGTGTTTTGTGTTGAAAGATTTTGTTATATTATTTGAGAAAGAAAGTGGGAATTAAAAAAAAAAAAAAGATATGCTATGTTACTTATTCCTATATGTGTTATTGAAGGAATAGCTTGGATTCAATAATAAGGAAAATGATGAGGATTTTTAGTGGAAGTAGCAGCTCCCAAAGATTAAAAAAAAAATGATATAATGTACCAAATATTTCACATTATGGATTTTGACAAAGATTTAATATGTGTATAATTTATATAGATTGCTTCCGCTACTTCAACTTATGACATATAAATTAATAGTTCCCAAAGATTATTAAAAAATAAAAATATCCCATTTTCATGCAGAATTTTGAATCAAATTCTTTCCCTTTTGCTAAAACATTCAAAAATGGCTTTAATTCATCCAAAGCTGGGAATATAATAAAAATAAATCACAAAAGTTTGATCACTTTAAATGAGAATGAAATATGGTTCATTCTACCTCTATCACGAATTTATTGCATATTTGGTTCCGATAATTTGAACCAACACTTGTTAGATCATTCTTAGTCTCTTACACATATATTTTTATTTATTTTATATTTATAATTGATTATTATCGGAATAAATATTCTAAGATATTTAATGATCATATGACAATATACCATGAATAAATTAAAATTATGTATTTTTTTCTCTTCAATTATAATGTGAAAACACATAAAATTTTTTTAAAAGTTTTATAATTCAAACCGCCGACCCGAACCGCCCAAACCGCCAACCCGAACCGCCGCGGTTTTCCTTATCAATTTGCGGTTTCGGTTTCTAATTTCCCAAACCGCCAACCTGCGCGGTTTGAATAAAAAAAACGAAAAAACCGACCCGAACCGCACCGCGAACACCCCTACCAATCTGATTGGGTCTTGCCAGAAGAATTATCATGTATAATATTATTACTTTGTTTAATTGGAAAAACATTCAAAAATAATTTTAACTAATGTTTTTGATTCTCAATGCAGGTTTGAATGTATTGCCACCAAATGAGCGTGTTTCGAAGGGACAACCGAAAACAAATAGAAGATCTTCACAAGGCGAACATATGGGTGCAAGTCATATGTGGTCGATGTAGCGAACGTGGACACAATGGACGTTCATACATGATTCTGTTTAACCAAAATCCAAGTCAAAGTCAACAGTGTTTTGAATTTATATAAATAGATTTGATGTATTAGAAATTAATGCCTTTCGAATTTATATATAAAAATCATATGTAATCAATAAAAATCATTAACTATTTCGTTGAACATCAAAATCAATATCGCATCACCATAAAAAATTAAATTTTTATAATGAGAACAAATGAGGAATGTCCGATTTTATAAATAATTTTTCAAATTTCTTCGAAGATCCGAATTAATACTTCGGATATTATATAACAACAGAAATTTAAATAAAAATTTTCAAACGCATACATAAGCAGTTTAATCGGTGTCCGCTGATCTTATCGGAGAGACTCGATGATACGTTCACCATATTTTGCTCTTATTTGTATTTTGCTCGATGATACAGTTTCTGTAGAAGCTTCAGCGTTCGAAAGAAGAACCGAGAAGGCTTAAAATCAGATGCACTTTTAACGTGATCCAAAATCATTTCTCTCTTCAATTTAGAAAGTAGAAACACTAAATCAACGCTTTAACCAGATTGCCGTTACCGGCCAGTCGCATCCGTCGGTGCTAACTAACTTCATCACTGGAAGCCGTCAGCTAATTGACATCACCGACCGTCGGAGCTCACCTTACACTGGAAAATCTGAAAAAAAAAAGAAGGTAATTTTACTATTTTTTTTTCTTTTTGGATATTGTTAAGTTTGTGAGTTATGGTTTGTTGAAAAAAAAACATATTGTTATTTACTTGGAAATTGGAATGTTATATTTTAATACAAAATAACATTTTACTTATATAAAATCTAATATTTCATTATTTTCCCTTGTTAGGTTTTAACTAACGGTCAATTATAATTTTAATGAAAAAATATTAAAATATTATTTTATAATAAATTTAATAGTAAAAAAATAACATTTTAAAATTTATAGTATAATTTTCCAAAAAATTAATAAAAAATGTAAATAATTCAATCAGAATTAGCCAGTGATTACAATCAAGCTTAATGATTACAAGATCATCCATAATTCCTTTCCCCCCAATTTTAGGAGGGCTAGTGTTTTGACTTTTTTAATGGTAGCAGGGCCTAGATATTAACTAACGAGGGCTACTTCTCTCGCTCCTCCTGATAGTCTCACCTCCTTGTCCCCCTTTTAAATTTACAAAAATATTCCATCTTTTTTACAAAAATCTCCCCTCCCCAAATATATATATATATATAAATATATATTAATTTAAAAATAAAATATATATTTATTTCATTTTATTATTTATAATTTTTTATTTTTGTTAAATTTATATATTTTTTTTGTTCTTTATATATCTATTTATATTTTATATTTTAAGTGTAATTTTTATTTGTACTCTTTTTTAAATATATATTTTTCTAATATACATGAGAACATTTTTATTATACATAAGTAGTGTTAAACAAATTAATAAATAAAGAATCAAAAAAATTAAATGAATAAATGAACACAAAATAAATAACCATAAATAAGAAATTTGTAATATTTATTAAACAAGTAAAAAAAATAGATATATAAAGAGTAGAAAAATATAAATTTAACCAAAAAAAAATAAAATAAAAATATTTATTAATAAAATGAAATAAATATATATGTTATTTGTAATATATATATATATATATATATATATATATATATATAAATAAATGAAATAAGTATTATTTTGTAAATTAATCATTTGTAAATGAAATAAGAATATGGGGTATTATTTTGTAAAGGGGGGAGAATTTTGTAAATTCATGAAGGGGATAGGGGGCAGGGTGTGTCAGAGGAGGTGAGAGAAGTAAAATTCTTAACTAACCCAAGAAAATAATATAATAAATTTGTTGTCGATTATTGTTATTTTTTTTTTTTTATTTAGAGGATTGGGTACTGATTTTATATTTTGATCTATTTTTTTGAAAAAGAATTTAAGAACTTTTTCTTTATGTTTCTACACTATGCAACTTGTTTCCACATAAGGAAAGTCAAAACTTTCCCATCACATAAAGACACAATAAATAGACATATTTAGTTTTTGGCCTCTTCAGAAATTGAAGTTAGATATATCAATTACTTTCTCATTGTTCATGGGATACACGAGGGGACACCTTATTACATTTCTCTGTTAATATTTTTAGTCAAATTATTTCTTGAATGATTCTAGAAAGCTTCAGGAAAGAACAAGGGAAGAAAACTCTAGTAATATAAAGCTAGTAAAAGCTTTTGGTTTAAATGCAGACGAATTCATCATATTATTCACAGTACCATTAAGGTTTCTTTTAAATTCTTCTAACATCTCTGTCTTCCTACATACATAATTGCTTTTTATTTTTTTTTGTCCAAACATTTTGTTTGAAACAGTATTTGAACACTCAGAAAAATTTATATTTCAAGTGTTCAGATATTGTAGTTAAAAAATGAACTTGAACTTGAACATAAAGTTTGTTTTTCGGGAGTCGTATGAGCTTATAATCATTAATCCTTGCGAATTCAGATTTACTTATATTATTTGTAAATAGACTTGACATAATCATTCCAAATTTGATTTGCTTTCTGTTTGATGCTAGTTATCATCATTAGTTTTGACTCTCACTGTAAAGTTTGGTTTTTGTTCTTATTGATCAAGTGTTTTTGATGTTTAAATGGGGTGTGTTTTATAGGTTGACGCCTGATAGCTATGGGGTGGTTTCGAGCTGGTTCAAGTATGGCAAAGCTTGCCATTAAGAGGACTTTATCTGAGGGTCGTTCATATACAACAAGGACTTGTGTTATTCTTACTCAAACCCGATATTTTCATAGCACTGTGTTGAAATCAAAGGCGCAAGCTGCACCTGTGCCTCGCCCCGTTCCCTTATCTAGGTTGACCGATAGCTTCTTAGATGGGACTAGTAGTGTTTATTTAGAGGAGCTTCAGAGGGCTTGGGAAGCTGATCCAAATAGTGTTGATGAGTCTTGGGACAATTTCTTTAGAAATTTTGTGGGTCAAGCTGCTACTTCTCCTGGAATTTCGGGGCAAACGATTCAGGAGAGTATGCGTTTGTTGTTGCTTGTGAGAGCTTACCAAGTTGATGGTCATATGAAAGCAAAGTTGGACCCATTGGGATTGGAAGAAAGAGAAATCCCAGATGATCTGGACCCTGCTCTTTATGGGTTCACTGAAGTTGATCTTGATAGGGAATTCTTTATAGGTGTGTGGCGGATGTCAGGATTTTTTTCTGAGAATCGACCAGTGCGTACCCTTAGATCCATATTAACCCGTCTTGCACAGGCTTATTGCGGGACTATTGGGTATGAGTACATGCATATTCCGGATCGCAATAAATGTAATTGGTTGAGAGAGAAGATTGAAACCCCAACACCAATGCAATACAACAGGCAACGCCGTGAGGTTATTCTTGATAGGCTCATATGGAGTACGCAATTTGAGAACTTCTTGGCTACTAAGTGGACATCAGCTAAGAGGTTTGGGCTTGAAGGTGGGGAGACTTTAATTCCTGGGATGAAGGAGATGTTTGATAGGGCAGCTGATCTTGGGGTTGAGAGCATAGTTATTGGAATGTCTCATAGAGGACGACTTAATGTGCTTGGTAATGTTGTTCGAAAACCACTTCGCCAGATATTTAGTGAGTTCAGTGGTGGCAGGAAGCCTGTAGATGAAGTTGGGCTCTATACTGGTACAGGTGATGTTAAGTATCATTTGGGAACTTCTTATGATCGGCCAACTAGGGGCGGTAAGAGAATTCATTTATCTTTGGTTGCCAATCCAAGTCATTTGGAAGCTGTAGACCCAGTTGTTGTTGGAAAAACTAGAGCAAAGCAATATTACTCCAATGATGCGGACAGGACCAAGAACATGGCTGTTTTGATTCATGGGGATGGTAGTTTTGCTGGTCAAGGAGTAGTCTATGAAACTCTACATCTGAGTGCACTTCCAAACTACACAACCGGTGGTACCATACACATTGTTGTGAATAACCAAGTGGCCTTCACCACTGATCCAAAGTCGGGCAGATCCTCTCAGTACTGTACTGATGTTGCCAAGGCCTTGAATGCCCCTATTTTCCATGTAAACGGTGATGATGTGGAGGCAGTTGTTCATGTGTGTGAGCTTGCAGCAGAATGGTGGCAGACATTCCATTCTGATGTGGTGGTTGATTTAGTGTGTTATCGTAGATATGGGCACAATGAGATTGATGAGCCATCATTCACCCAACCCAAAATGTACAAGGTTAGCCCCGATATAGTTTGCTTTCAGATTATTGTTAGATTTTAGGCTCTATCGTGCAACATATTTTATAACCTGATTCTATTCTTTTAGTTTGTTCCTGTGTTTTTTTCGTATTGGCCTTGTAGCGTGTATATCTTGTTCGCATGAATCAGCCAATCTCATATTTCTGATTGAATGGATGCTAACAGGTAATTAGGAATCATCCTTCGGCTCTTCAGATCTACCAAAACAAACTATTAGAATCTGGGCAAGTGACTCAAGAAGACATTAGTAAGATACAAGAAAAGGTCAATACAATCCTCAATGAAGAATTCATGGCCAGCAAAGATTATGTTCCAAATAGAAGGGATTGGTTGTCAGCTTATTGGACTGGGTTCAAGTCACCAGAACAGCTTTCACGTATTAGAAACACTGGGTATATTTAGGGTTTTGTAAGTCACATATTTTCTTGGCTATCTCCATCTTACTTTAATTTGATGTTGTACAGGGTAAAACCAGAGATCTTGAAGAATGTTGGCAAAGCAATCACAACCTTTCCAGAAAACTTTAAGCCTCACAGGGCTGTAAAGAAGGTTTACGAGCAGCGTGCACAAATGATTGAAACAGGGGAAGCAATTGATTGGGCACTTGCGGAGGCCCTTTCATTTGCTACATTGCTAGTAGAGGGTAACCATGTGCGATTGAGTGGACAGGATGTGGAGAGAGGTACATTCAGTCACCGGCATTCTGTGCTACATGATCAAGAAACTGGGGAGAAGTATTGCCCACTAGACCATGTTATGATAAACCAAGGTGAAGAAATGTTCACTGTGAGCAATAGGTAATGGATACCACTAGCTCTCTCTTTTTCTCTTGCTTTCATTAACAAATGCTCCGTCGTAATATCTTTTTTAAAACAAAGTTCAGTGAAGGTTATCTTGTTTTTAGATGTAACGTGTGGTCAACCTTATGTAGATGCTTTATTGTGTCTTCTGCATGGTCCATGGTTAATGTGTTCCTGATTAATACACATTAAACAATAAAATTTATCTCCGAGGTTGAAATAGTGTTTTTTTAGTGGAAAATATTCTGTTTATTGTAAGTTAAAATGTGCGCCACGTGTCCCTACACCTGATATTTTTAGTTGCAAATTTTGGTTACTTAGATATGAACCTTTTGTTTTTGGCACAGCTCTCTCTCAGAGTTTGGCGTTCTTGGATTTGAACTGGGTTACTCTATGGAAAATCCAAACTCATTGGTAATGTGGGAAGCTCAATTTGGGGACTTTGCTAATGGAGCACAAGTAATTTTTGACCAGTTTCTAAGCAGTGGGGAGTCCAAGTGGTTGCGACAAACTGGGCTTGTAGTGCTGCTCCCACATGGTTATGATGGTCAGGGACCTGAACATTCAAGTGCACGATTGGAGCGATTCCTTCAGGTATCCAGCATTTGTATTGTCCTTTATTACTAATTTGGCTGTGGTATTCATAACTTTTCAAGCAGAATGTTGAGGAAATGATTCAACTTTGTTGCCAACTGATATATTTGTTTATTGTGGTAGATGAGTGATGACAATCCATTTGTTATACCTGAGATGGATCCAACTCTTCGGAAACAAATTCAAGAATGTAACTGGCAGATTGTGAATGTTACAACTCCTGCTAATTATTTCCATGTTTTGCGGCGTCAGGTGAATACATGTTTAATCATCCAGTCATGTCATGTGTATTCTTTTTCTCATGTTTTCCTGTTATGTCTTTTAGATACACAGGGAATTCCGTAAGCCTCTGATTGTGATGTCTCCCAAAAACCTGCTGCGTCACAAGGACTGCAAATCAAATCTTTCAGAGTTTGATGATGTCCAAGGTCACCCTGGTTTTGACAAACAAGGGACCCGATTTAAGCGGCTTATTAAGGATCAGAATGACCACTCTGATCTTGAGGAGGGTATCAGACGTCTGGTTCTTTGTTCTGGAAAGGTGTGTGATGTTCTTTTTGCTGCTCTCTCTGTCTTTCTTAACAACTTTCGCGATTTAATTACGGGGATTTCATTTGCTTGAGCTAACCAAGTCAGGATATCACAGTATTTTTAGTGTTGCCTTTGTGAGCATCCTGATGGAATAGCTTTGTCCTGTGCGTTATTTGCTTGCAGGTTTATTACGAGCTCGATGAAGAGCGGAAGAAACGCAGTGCAAGCGACATTGCAATTTGCAGGGTGGAACAGCTTTGTCCTTTCCCTTATGACCTCGTTCAACGAGAGCTTAAACGATATCCAAGTATGCTTCCAAAAACTTGTAACTAGGACATTGTGCATCATTTTTAATATAATGGGAATTAAATAGGATAATATCATGCTAGTGAGACCGGATAGTTGCAGAAGCTGTTACTTATTTCTGAGTTATGAATCTTTTTTTTAGATGCGGAGATTGTTTGGTGCCAGGAAGAGCCAATGAACATGGGTGCATACAACTACATTGCGCCGCGGCTTGGCACTGCCATGAAAGCACTGGACAGAGGAACCATGGATGACATCAAATACGTTGGCCGCGCTCCATCGGCTGCCACAGCCACCGGCTTCTATTCAGTTCACGTGAAAGAACAGAAAGAGCTTGTGCAGAAAGCCATTCAACCGGAACCTATCAAGCAGCCTGCTGAGATCTGTTAAACCCTTTGTGTTATCTATTTTGATTAGGTAATCCTTTTCTGTTTGGCACTGATTTTAAGATATATATATTTTTTTACCAATAATGATGTTAGCACAATCTTTAATACAACCATGTGTATTTGGAAAAAAAAATATTTCCGTAATATTATTCTTTATGTTTTTACAAATACACGTGGTTGGGTTAAAACTTGTGATTTGTATTTTTTTCCTACTTAAATTGGAAAGAATAAATATGAACAATTATATATTCATAATAAAATAATGATTTAAAGATAATATATAACAAATATTTTTGAATCATATGAACTCATTCTTTCATCTCTTATTATGTAAATTTTCAAATGTGTACAAATAAGAAGAATAACCCTCCTTTTTAATACAAATAAGAAGAGAAACCCTCTTTTTATAATCAATAGATATATAATAGATCACAACTTCTATAAAATAGTGGGAATTATTGGAAGATATAAAGTTGGTAATGGGGAGATAAAAAATTTGCTTGATAAAGATCCATATAATTTATATTTTCATAACACTTCCCTTTTGATGTTTATTCTATAGAGAATATGTCTCATTCAAATATTTGCTAATAAAAACCCAATGGAAAAAAAACTAGCGAAAGAAAAAGAGTACATCATTCACTATAACTTAAAAAGGTGCAATAATGCCTCATTAAAATCTTAATAGGAAAAATCTGATCATTAGGAAAAAAACTAATGAAGGAAAAATAATGCAGTGTAGGTAGTTTCCTTTAAGTCATCAATTCCTATTTAATCAACAAACTTCCCCTCAAATGATATTTCCCTTCAGATCGTGACTTAACTATATTCATTGAGAAATATCGTCACGTACATATCTTATTAATTGCGTTAATCATCTTGAATAAAACTTGATCATTTGTTACACAAAGATATATGTTTGGACATCATTTCCATATCTTCAAGCTTACCATGAATAATTTATAAGAATGCAAATATTATATGATGTGCAGTTTAACACAAGATATTTTACAATAAAATAAGATACTTCGGGATTCATAAATAATATTTAATGTTCTAAAATAAGAAAATAACAATTCTTTATAATAACTTTTCTATAAGAAATACTTCAAATATTTCTATAATACTAGTTAATGTATGAATTTGATAATTTTCAAATCATAATCTTTTCACTCTTCACAAGTTATTTTATATTGAAATCATCAATATATTTTCATAAATTACAAAATCAATTTGTAATTTTAATAAAATCACATGAGAAAGTGGATTTTAACATATCCTATTTATTATAATTATTTTCTATAGTAATTATGCAATATGCATATGGATTATTGGTATCATTATAATTTTAACATATACGATTTTAATTTTGTAGTTCAAATACATGCTTGATGCTTCAGACATTTATTTTAACTCAATAATTTTAACTTTTTGGGTGTCTGGACTCTGGACAATAAATATATTTCAAATTTAATTAATGAATTTTATGAGAACTATAGATCCGAAATGTTTCAAATTTTGCTGAAGTCTTCAGGCGTATGAACTACATATCCAATTATCTTATAATTTTGGCCAATTATATTATTCGATAATCATTCACAATTATATATTCAGGATCTTAAATATTATTTTTCATAATATCAATAATACCACTCAAACTCATATACTCCAACATCGACTCATTCCGAGACCCGAAATTTAATTCGAAAGCCTCTGAGAACTGTTTCGAAAACTCGAGATGTTTCATATATATATATTTCAAATATTTTTCCTATTTAGTTATAAGTGATGAAATATCACTTATTTATTTATTTATAATGTTTGAAATTAAGAAAAACAACGTAAAAGATTTTGACAATTTAAATCTATGCTTTTGACCATTTCAATTGGGATTTGTTTTAGGGGCTAATATTTGAGAGAGACTTGTGAGAGGAGAAGTTTTACAAGCTTTGGCCTTTGAGAGAGGAAATATTAAAACTAAAAAAGAGCATGATAAAAAATCATTAACTTGTTGAAACTCTCTAGTCAATGAGTTTAGCAAATATGTTTGGGCTTTAGATTTTGAGCCCGGCCCAACATTTTGTAGACCCTAAATTACATTAGGCCCATCTCTGTCGCCCATAAAAAAAAAAAAAAAAAATCTGACTAATCAATTGATCAAATCGCTTTAGCCTTTAGAGATTGTATGTATATAAAGCCACATAGCCTTTTTTCTCCACACATCTTTCACTCTCTCGGAAGCCCTCTAACTTAGAGCATTGAAACCCTAATTTCTTAATTTCAGATTTTACGGTTTCTTTTTTCTGCTAAATCCAAATGGCGGAGGAAGAAGTGGTGGCTCCGGCTGTCGCTGCTGCGGATCTTAAAAGGAAGCTCGACGATTTGGAGCCCGAGGCCGTAGAGCACGCCGAGGGCATGCGTGATGACGTGGAAAAGAACGGTGATGACGTGGAAAAGAACGGTGATGACGTTGCGGAGACTGATGGATCAGAAGCTAAGCGACCTAGACTCGATGAAAGTGAAAAGCCTGATGGTCTAGGTATTTTTTTTTTTGGTGTAAAATAATTGTTAATTTGTAATTTGTATTTTTTTTTAGTTGGAAAAATTGACAAAAAATATATTAATAATATTCTGTTTCATATTGACATTGTGATTATTTTCTTCGAGAAAAAAAATTAGTTTCCGAGGGAATCGGAGCATTGAAGTAAAAATTTTATTAGAATATTTAGGGAAAAAAAATTGTATCAAAATTGAATACATATATATATTAGAATATGTGTTTTTTCTATTCTCTGTTTGTTCTATTAGAGAGCATTTAGTTTAAAGGTTTGTGGGAGATTTATATTTGTGAGTCACTTGTAATTTACTTGCCACTATTGTAATGATGACCTATATAATATGTTTGAGTGCAGCTAATGTGAATGGATTGAAAGATGAGAAGTTAGACGAAGTGGAGGATGCAGAGCAGCCAACCGAGGATACTACTAAAGAAGAAGAGCAAGAAACAGTCGAAGTGAAAACCGAACAACATTCTTCTGTGGAAGAACATGTTTCGGATGACAACCAGCAAATTTCTGTTAAAGAGGAGACTAAAGAAGTATTAATCAATACTGAAGAGGCCTCAATTGATGTTAAAGAGGAAACCAAAGAAGTCACTACCAAAGAGGAAGAAACTGTAGAACAAACTACTGAGGAACTTCAACAAGAGGTTGACAATTCTAAGCTGGATGAGCCGTCTTCAACTGACGTTTCGGCTATGAGCCGCAAAATTGAGATCCCTAACAATAAGGTGTCACATTTGCTATGAATATACTTTTTAAAGATAATTTGTCATCTTTTTTCTTCTTAGATAAGTTTGTAACTATGGAGATTGGTGCTATATATGGAGTCAGATGGGAAGATCAGCATTCTTTCTGACACATTAAATTTTCCAAATGCTGTTACAGGTTGGGGTTCTTATTGGCAAGGCTGGCGATACCATACGGTACTTGCAGTACAATTCCGGTGCAAAAATTCAGATTACTAGAGATTCTGATGCGGATCCCCATGCTGTAACAAGGCCAGTGGAAATACTAGGAACTTTAAGTAATATAGACAAGGCTGAGAAACTTATAAATGCTGTCATAGCAGAGGTATTGTGCTCAATGGTATTTTGTTTTATTCCCATCAACTCATTAATTCAATTTTGGCAATGCCTTTCCTTTTTGTTTACCTTTATAATCTTGTTTTTTGTTTTTGTTTATTTTTTATTTTTTGATTTTGTGTCTTTCTTTACTCTCATTAATCGATGATAATGTGTCCTTTACTGCAGGCTGATGCGGGGGGTTCTCCATCACTTGTAGCTAGGGGCCTAGCTACTGCTCAGGCTGCTGAGGCTGGAGAACAAGTTGAGATTAAAGTTCCAAATGAAAAGGTTAATGATATTATAGCATTGATTCTAAAATTTTTGTCTTTGCATGCATGTTTGCTAATAATCCCTTGCGCATATTTCTGGTCAGGTTGGTTTAATAATTGGTAGAGGTGGGGAGACAATCAAGGGTCTGCAGACCAGATCAGGGGCACGCATCCAGGTAGTTGATGCCGTTATTTTAGGCATTACATTAAGATGATGTTGAAAGTTGTTAGACTCGGTAGTGACAAACGTTTCTTGTATAGTTGATACCCCAACATCTTTCTGAAGGAGATGCTTCCAAAGAGAAGATAGTGCGAGTTACTGGTGATATGAGGCAAATTGAGACTGCTCAAGAAATGATAAAGGAAGTTTTGAGTCAGGTTTTTCTTTTACCTTATGTCTGTAACTGTAGTTTCAATTGCAGTTGGTATTGCATTTTGAATGCTATTTTTATTTTGGTATCATTTCCTAACAATCATCCATGTGAACATAGTAGATTCTCTTCTGATAAATTTCCGTTGAATGTTATTGGGATGATAATTATATAAATGATTTGATAGATTGAATGTGCTCTGCTTGTTGATATGTAATGTATGATGGGAAGATTTTATATCTTTATCTTAGATTCGTAAAAGTCTTATGCCTAACTGCTCATTTTATGATTACTTGCAATGCTATTTCTTTGATGGTGGCAACTTGCTCTATATTGTCCATGTCAGGATACAGTTTTGTGTTGTGCTAGACAATCAATTGTTGAAAGCTTTGGATGAATTGTTATGAGTGTATGGTATTTGCTGCTTTCTAATTTGTTTCAACAACTTAAAATCCTTAAGCTCTGTATAGGTATGCATTTAGTTTTATTTTATTTGCTCTTTTGGAGTAGAAGTAGATGTGTAGGATTTCATGGGCTACTGTTTCGTTCTAGGATCAATAACGTTTGTCAGTCATTTCTTCCTTTAAGTTGCAAATGTCCTGTGTATTGGATGTTAGCAAGCATATGTCCCTGACTCCCTGCGATTTTCTAATACTTTTTGTTTGATATGGGTCTTTGGAAAAATGTATGTCATCGTTGGATTGGTCGAGTTCTATATCCTTTGCATTTATCAGAGTAGCATATAATTGTGCCCATGATGTGATAACTTTGCCTTGGGAATGAGCGAGAGCAAAATTACATTTCCACTTATTAGAGTTTGCAGTATTGATGAATGATCTATGACAAGGTCAGTTGAATTCTATTAGGAAGATATTCGTGTATTCAATCCAGATGTCGGTTGCCATGGTTTCTTTTGTTAAAGGTGCCAATTCGAGTTGGTTGGCTTTTAAAATGCAGATTTGGCTGTGCATTTCTCATGGGTAAGCATTCGTTTCTTGGTGTAGCAATAGACAACCACTTTTCACTCCCCTGAAGAGAGGTATACTCGCAATTTCTGGTGTTGCTAGTGGGTAAGATTGCTTTGAGACTTGAAAGTTAAACAATCATGATGTAAAATATTCTATTAACAGTGTCTCGATGTTCTATATGTCAGACATGTACTTGGAGATAGTTTTATACCCGATGAAGTTTTGTCATGTTCTGATTGATGCTTGTTGAAACCTTTGGGGGATATGGCACCTGTCCTCTGATGTGCTTTGAGGTGCAGCATGAATGCTATGGAAACAGTAATTGATATATTGAGATCTAACATGTTTATCCCATCTATTTTTATGGCAATTACCGGGAATGTTACAATCTTGTACATTTTTTGAACTCAAATGTCCAGAATATGACGGTCTGAAGATATCTGAAAAGCCAGTATTCTCTTTATCATGTGATGAGCTTTGAACTTTTAATTTCCTGGAATTCCATAACGAACATCTATCTTGTCATCTTGATTTGCTTACAGTGAAACATGTTTAGATTATTGTGCATTTGGAAACAGTATTAGATCATGTCATCTGATAAACTTCATCTGGTTCATGAGATCCTAACACCGAGACTGATGAAAAATATGATTCATTTTCTTTGATCTTGTTGGTTGAAAAGTGAGAATTTTTGATTGTGAGATGAGTTTGCTTGGAGCTTTAGTTTGAAAATGTCTGAAGCATAATTAAGATATGTTTTTGCTTGCACATATGTTTAGATTCTGTTTTGATAGGGTTTGCTTATAACGATGTCTTTCTGTTTCAAAATAACTTGCTTATGATAATTTCTTGCCTTGTCTTGGTGATGAGTGATACTAGTCTTGGATTTTGATTTTATTTGTTGGGTAAGGTCTGAGCTTTTACTTGATCCTTTCCATATGTTTAGTAACTAGGTGGTTGCATTATAGGGTTTGTAATTCCGAAATACATACCTCTTTGTGTCTTTCATATTTGCTCATTACATCAAGATCATTTGAGTTTATTCTTATATGTTTACTCTGGTTACTAATTCTTGTAATGTAATTTGCATGGAATAGACTGTGAGGCCGTCACCTCTCTCTGGTGGTTTTAACCAGCAGGCTTATCGACCACGTGGGCCTACCGGTCCACCACAATGGGGTCCACGGGGTTCACACCCTACTCAACCAATGGGATATGACTATCCACATCGAGGACCATATCCGTCTCAAAATTCCCAGTATCCACATGCGACGTATGGTAATTATCCTCCACAACAAATGGGTCCAAGAAGTAACTTTGGTGGTCCTCCCAGTATGCAGGGTGGTGCTGGTAGTTATGATTACTATGGTGCTCAAGGAGGTCATGCATCTGATCGCCCAGTCTCTGGTTCACATTCAACTTCCATTCCTGGGCATCCTTCGGTCCCTTCACAAGCCCCTGCTGGGAATCCACCTCCATCACATTCAAATTATAACTATGGACAGCCACATGGTCCAGAGTATGGGCATGCACAACCCTATGCCCAGACAGCTCCTCAGCAGGGCTATGGAGGGCACAGCAATTCTCAGCCTGTTTACTCGCAGGGTGGCTCACAACCCGGCTATTATCAACAGCAGCAGTATGGTAAACCACCATATGGCATGCCAACACAAGGAACACAGCCCCAATCTTATGGTCCACCTAGGCCGGGTCAACCATGGGACGTCCCTTACCAAAGCCAAGTTCCCGCAGCCCAATCATATGGTCCTAATGTACCACATCAGCAGCAATACCCTTATGCAGCAAGTGGAGCCATGCAGCAAACTTATCCTTCATATGGGTCAGCACCGGCTACTGACAGCTATAATCAGCCACCACCGGCATCTGGACCAGGTTATTCTCAACAAGCTGGTCAGGTTGTTCCTAGTTATCCTCAGCCTGGTGGTCAACAGGCCCCTGGTTATGGGCAGGTAGCTCCTACTGCCGGGTATGCACAATACACAAATACTCAGCAAGTTTATCCCGAGCAGCCTGCGACTAGCAATGCAGGTTACGGATATCAAGGGGCTCAAGATCCTAGTTACGGAAGTAGTGCCCCTGGGTCAGCATATGCTGCTCCAGCGACTGGGCAGCCTGGTTATGTGCAACCAACAGCAACTCAATCAAGCTATGATCAGTCTGCCTCCCAGTCAACTGCATATGGAGTAGCTCAAGGGACTGCAGCAGTCGGTTATGGGAAAACTGTCTCACCTCAGCCCGGTTATCCTCCATACGACTCAAGCCAGATGTATGCTGCACCTCGCTGATAGTTTTATATGCAGCTTTTACCTACCTGATATTGATTAGCTAGCAGTAGCTTCGGTTAGGTGTATTCCTTTCGAGCCTTGACTGCTGATGGAATTTGCATTTGCTAGATTCTTAATTTCTTGTTTCGTGATACTCGATATCTAACATTCAAGGAGCTTATGCTGTTTGTGCACGTTGTTCCTCAGCTACTTTGATGTATGTTGTCGATGACTATCTGAATTCGTAATTATTTTTTCTTGTTAATTATTGATCTTTCAGGTTGCTTTGATCCATATGAACAAATATCAAGGTGCTCACCAATAAGGTAATGAAAGTTTTTCTTATTCATAAACCTTGACTTTTTTAGTTGGTGTTTAGTGAATTCTGAATACAGTCAATAACCAAGACTCAAAAATATCCTGCTTTGGCCACCCATCTCTGTCATAGAGAAGGGCTTAAGGATTCGAATAGGATGGCTGAACCCTTGCAATGAAACATGAAATAGCTATTAATTTCACCATTGAGGAAGCCCTTTGTCCTCGAGAATTGGTATTTGCCATTATATTCCCACTGGGCATGCTCTAGTGTTTTTTTTTTTTTTTTTTTAAAATGAAAAATACATTCAATTATATGTATATAATGATATCATTGAGCGTATCTTGTCATCCATATGCCCAACCAACAAACCATATCCATATATTTATAAAAACTTGTGTTTTTATCTATCTTAACTACCATATTACCAAGGATGGCTACATGGGCAATGATGAATGATTGCATCCCCTAGACAGCCATAAAATTTCGTATAACGCCTGTTAATTAGAAATTTGAAATGTTTTTAGTAATATAATCATTAACATTTAAGGATGTTACTGTTACTAAATGTGTTGGGCAAACTCACTTTATTATTACACTTTTTTTTTTTAAAAAAAAAAAAATCTGACTTCTGGACAGTCCCATGCCAATGAAAATGTGACTGGGTTGAAATAGTTGTAAAAGAGCTCCCACATTTTTTTTTAATGTTCGTTACTGGTATTAATTCGGGTTTCATCGGGCATTGCAGTACAGTCCCGAACTTAATTTCTCATTAGTCGACGATTATTCCTAACGGAGGACTTGAGAGTTGCAGTTTTTGCTAATGAAAGAGTTTTTTGACTTCAGTATCTCAACAGATTTAAATTTTCTTAAATTTAAAATCCTAATTTCAATCCGAATTTAAGAGTCTCAGCCGCCATTAGGGTGTAGGCGGGCATCCTCTCAGTCTATTCCATGAATATTGACAGACAAATGCCAAGTACTGGGTTTTCCTTTGTTCTCATGCAAAAATTATATTATGTTTCGGTGTATATGTCATCACTCTCACAATAGTTGGGTCCCATAATTATGTGGGACCAACTACTGTGAGAGATATGACATATACACCCGAAATATGATATAACGGGCTGCTATTTACTTCTATGCTTGTCTTGCCATTTCCTTTTTTAAAATTCAGAGGAGAATGCATTATTAAAATGATCAATAAAATTAATAATACATAATCACAAAGATATAAATATTAAATCATTGAATACAACACTTACAATATCTTAAGGTCCAAACTTAATTACGGCAAAACATATTAACATAAAAATTTACACATTACGTGTGTTTCATAACCAATTAGAAGTTAGATTCACACCCAAAAAAACTGTTGAAACTATTAAAAGAATGACGAGACTAATTTGATTTTCTCATCAAAACTAAGGTGAATAAAACAAAAACAAAATGAAATTTAAAGAATCAAAAGAGAGAATATAGAAATCAGAGGAGAGAGAGAGAGGAAGAGTAAGATGAAACAAAAAAGAAACAAAAACGGAAAAGAATGGTAAAAGAAGAAATAAACAAAAAAAAAAAGGAGAAACAAATTCGGATTATTATTATTCCGGATCCGGTTATTTTTTTTAAAAAAAATTAATATAAAATATAAAAAGTAAAAATCCTAATTTTATTTGCCTCTCTTATCAGTTCTCACTACTCACTCAGCCCCTCAGCCGCTCCTCTATCTTCAGTTCACCGAATCACCATCTTCCCTCTCTTCTCACAATCTCACTTCATTGTCTTCATCTCCGGGGGTAAAAAAAAAAAACTGAAATTGAAAAATCGAACCGAACTGGAAAAAACCGAATCGAAATGATTTTTTATTTTTAAAAATAATTATTCGATATTTTAATTAAAAAACTGAAACGAATCGAATTACAATAATTTTTAAACCAAAAAACTGAACTGAATTAATTGAATAATTTAGTTTATTAAAATTTTAAAAATCTAATTATATTATGTTGTTATTTTATAATTATATTTGTTATATTATTTAATTTATTTAGTGTTTAGTGATGGTAATTTCATGAAATATTTATAATTTTTTGATCTTGTTATTATTTTTTTTATTTTTCTACATTTTAAATAATTTAAATGATATCTTATGAAAAAAATTTATTAGTGTAGTTGCGATGATTAGAAAAGTTGCCGTATAAAAAAATATTAAATTAAGTGAATATTATTAATTTTTTAATTTATTATATAAAAAAATTGAATTTTACCGAACCTAGTCGACAACTAAAAATAATTATACTTTTAAAAAAAAAAAGTACAATTACTTTTTTTTTTAAAAAAACGAATAATTATAATTACATATTTTTTTATAACATGCTGAACTGTACTCACTCATATTCATCTCATGATCTTTATCTCTCAACAATACAAAATCCGGATCCCAGATCTGCACCGGGTATAGCCAGGTGTGGATCGAAATAATTTTCCTGGGTCTGGCTGGGAATGGAAAATCATTTTCGGACCTGTGTCCTGCTCCGAAATTTTTTAAATTTTAATACTTAAAAATTAAAAAAAGATTAAAAAATTCAATATTTTAATGTTTTTTATTAAATAATTAAATATATGTAATTATAATTAAAAAATTATTTTTTATTTAATAGAATCCAGGATTGTGCCCTTTTTCCTAAGACCTGGGAACTTAAAAAAACCCTCGGGCAAAGCTAAAACTCGCCAGGCCAAGCCAGACTTAGTTGGGATAAGTCGGGACCGAACTTTTCTGCCACTCTTATACGACATGATCATCACATGATAACGCCCTTTGTATTACAAGCTCTAGGACAAACTGAATTAACAAACTATCAAGATTCAAGCATCATCATGATAGACAATGTTGACACGAAAAATTATATTATGTGTCGGGTGTATATGCCATCTCTCTCACGACAGTTGGGCCCCACAACTGCGTGGGACCCAACTGCTGTGAGAAAGATGACATATATACTCGGCACATGATATACCACCTTGTTGACACACAACATTCCTCAGTCATCACAGTGCCCTGCTAATCTACAATTGTTTAGGACTCGAAAAGAAACTGGCTTGTTATAAAACCCTAAACATTTCAGGATTGACAGCAAAGAACAGCATCCGATTTAAACAGACCCTGACCCAAAAAATAGTTAAGGCATTGATTTACCCTCCATATCTTAATTCAAACAGTTCCACACATTCATAGCGGCATGCAATCACAAAAAAATGCAACAGAATAAGCAGAGAACTAAATGCGCGAACCACACCTTATGAAATAGCTAGTAATGAACTACTAGTCATAACTATATCATTACTATAAAGAAAAATCATTTGCCAATTGAATATTCACTCAAAGTTCATGAAATATGATTATAACCTGGAAATTGAATTAATTTTATGTTTGCCAAATACGGCAACCTTTTCGCAAGTAACCAATGACCGGCAATGCTCAAATTACTAAGAGCATGCCTGAACCTTAAAGGTCTACATTTATTGGTAAAAAAATAGTTCTATATCCGCACCGCAAAACGATTTCCAACAACTGCAAAATGGAATGGGGAAACAGAGAAAAGAAGTGTGTTTAAGATGCAGTAGACTGCTTCAAATATGCAATGAGGTCGGCGCGGTCCTGAGGCTTCTTCAATCCAGGGAATACCATCTTTGTTCCAGGAATGTACTGCATCAAAACATTGGAAGTGTCAGAAAGGCAGAATGGAAAACGTAAAAATAAGAAAGCAAATTGATAAGAAAAGAAACAATATCACATGGATTGGTCACATATAATCTTTCTTTGGCAAGCATTCCACAACTCCTACGTAAGAAACACTATATCTTAACAAGCTCTTTTACTAAGTCCCACCAGTAATATTATTATTATAAATTGAAACATAAAAACCCTGGATAACTCGGATGCCAAAACTACTCAAAAACAAACCCATATTCCCACTAGGTGGGATTGACTACAGCTGGTTTCGTCATACCAAAATATTGAAAAGCAGGAGCTCAAATTCATTTTATCAGTGCCATCAATCATCATATTCAAATCACTACAATAAAATTGATACTTTATAGGAAAAACACTAGCATAGAAACTAACACCGTAAGGACCTTGAAAAGCATGAATTTATACAAGAAGCTTCAATGAAATCCTGAATCCCAAATAAAAATATCATGCCAACTAAAGCATTGAACAGTGCTAATTTGATCAACAAGAATTATACCAAAACTATTGACATCATATTAGTACGAATTACACTGAAGTTAATAGATACCATACCTTCTTCGGGTTGAGCAAGTAATCGTACAAAGTCTTTTCCTCCCAAATCACAGCCATGTTCTTGTTAGCCGCAGAGTATGAGTACCCAGGTGTTGTCCCAGATTGCCTTCCCAACAATCCATTCAGATTTGGACCTGCAATTCATAATTCATTTTTAGAAAAATAACATTAGCAAAACAAAAACAAAAAACAAAAACAGAAATCAATCTACATTCAAACACAATAAATACCCCATAAGATTCCAATAACCAAAAGATAAAATACAATTTCTTATACAAATAACATGAGGATCAATAAAACCCTAGATCACCAGTAGATTATTTTAACAAACCCTAGATCACATTTAATTTCGAACCCAGTTGCTGAAATCAACGTGTAAATCATTGATCTACAAATAATTAGATCCAAACAAAACCCAAATAAAATCAGAGAGATGATGAAGTGACGGTGACCGACCTTGTTTGTGACCCGCTCCTTTCTCGACGGTGTGGCACTGAGCGCACTTGGTCCTGAAGATCTTCTCTCCGGTCTTTGAATCACCGGGAGGTGCCTCATTAAACGATGCCATTTTGGTGTTTGAAAGAAAGCAAGAGACAGTTGTGAAGAAGATAAAAAAGTGATTTTTAGGGTTTGATTTTGATTCGTGGGATTATTAATTATATTTTGGTTGTTTTTGAGAGGCTGCTTGGAATATTCCAGATGAAAAGCACGTGCTGTCCATGTTACATTTACGTGGAATCAAAAGGCCTCAATTGACACGTGTCATGCTTTTAGTGGGGACAAAAAGCGCTAATTTTGACCGTCCATTTATTTTGAACGGTCTTTATTGCGTGAGACGGTAACCTCTCTTTAATTGGAAACTAGGGTTTGTTTATTTTTATTTTGGAGTAATTACATCTGGGTCCCTGATAATTTACATTTTCTACAATAAAAGGTACTTGTTTTCAATTTGCGTTGAATACGTACCAGACCCTTGAAATATAATCAATTGAAAATGTGATCGTTAGC
>SKCR01049124.1:0-39934 GCA_019454045.1 Zanthoxylum bungeanum
CTACTCTACGAAACTACTGGATGCATCCAGACATTTAACAGAAAACTTAAAATTTGTGGATTTTTATCGGGAGGTCTTACCAAGATTTCGAGGGCATATATGGACTCCAAACGATCCCACAAACGCGCTGGAATAGACTGAATTCTGATCGGAGTTACCGTTCATCGTGAGTCATTATTCAAATTAATCTTCTTCTCTCAATTTGCGTGAAACCAAGAGCCATTCCGCAAAACCGACACTGCATCCTTGTAGTACTCTCTGAGAGCTTCGATTTGGTGGGTGGATCGTGGCGGGAAATGAAGCGATGGGCCGGGATCTAGAAACCCAAAGCCACGAGTTTCCTTCTCTTTCTCACCATTTTCCGATGACCTGGGGGCTGCCGCTGGCCACCACAAGGTGGATGGGTAGCCGGCGCACCCCCCGACCGGTCACACCTGCCGGTAATGGCCGGCAGGCCGCCGACGCGACTGGCAGAGGCTAGGGGCGAATTTGGGGGTGGGGGGGGGGGTTGAGTGGAGAGAGAGGAGAGCTTATGCCATTTTTGTGATTTCAGAAAACCTTGGGGTATTTATAGAAAACTTCCTGAAAATTACAATCTGACCACTGAAAATTTCAATTAGGTCCCTATCATGGATCTTTCTCGAAAAGTCACAATTTTGAAGCCATTCTGATACAAATTTTGAAAAATGTTCAACATGAAAGTTGTTCGTCTCGGAAAAACGAGTTGGATGGTTTACAAATCAACTTGATAAGAGTTCGTTTGCAATTTTTATAGCCAAAATAAGTATCTTTTACGCGTAGAACGATGAAAACAGGAATCGCGTAACCGGTTCTCGAAACCACGCGTTTCCCAACGCGAAAAAACTTCACTTTAAAATATCCACACCTATTTTCCAACACATAAAGTCTAATAATATAGTCGACTTTTCAAATCTGTCCCTTTCGAAAATCTCCCTGTACTGTTTTGAAAAACTCGGGATATTATATCCTCCATTCCTTATAAAAATTTCGTCCTCGAAATTTCTCCATCCTTACGTCCAATCATTCGGAACCGATCGTACGTACATTACCATCTCATCCATGTTCGGAAGTCACCTCACTTTATATCTTTTCAAAAGTTAAGTACAACACACATCAATACAAACTATGCTATTTGAAAACGAAACATATCGAATCTTATATTTTATACCAAAAACACATCAAACTTATCATCCCTATTCACATTCTTCCATAGAAACACGCTCAAACCATTCCACACTTATCCATCAATAGAAAAAGAAAATCGAACACATATTCTATACAGCCAATCTAATACATCATCCAGAACAAGGAACATATCACATGTTCTTTACATGCAATCCAACACAGTATCAAATCAGAAACTTAACACGAACTTATACTATCTATATCATCCATAAAAAAAATGGGACGCATTCATTTTGCATCATGTTATTCCATATCATATTTGTAAATGATATCAACATCAAAATTTACATTCGTACATATCTCATCGCACACACAACTTTGTATGGCTGACAACATAGCATACATAATCATCACAGCACTCAAAAGATATGTGACTAACCATAAACTTACATACGTAATCTTATAACGAACATACTCCTTTATATTAACCAATACATCTATTTTCACAGCCAACAGTGACAAATAATCTTACATGCTCTTGATGTCGATAGTCTGAAATCTGTCAACCTCTGTCATTATTTAAAATAGAAAACGTAAAAAATTATCTTTTAAAAACCATTTCGAAAATACATTTGAAAATTTTTTTTACTGTAAATAAAATCAGTTTCAAAATCCATTATCGTAAATCCATATTGAGCATCCAACATAACTCACTGGACGAAACATAAACAAACGCCCAATGCCCGAATCGCGCGCACAGATCAGACAATGAACGAAACGATCCCCTATTGACAGAGGGTCGGGTCAGCCCACTGCAGTTGGGCAAACCCCTATACGAGCATCACGACAGAAACACGTCATATCAAATTATAAAACTGTAAAAACCATATACGAGCGCCGTGACGGATGTTGGGGTTTTGGGCGATGGGCGCAGCGGAAGCGTGGTTCGGGCGAAATCGTAATTTAAAACTTTTTCAAATTACCGAATAAATTATTCAATATCTAATATGAATAATTTATTCATATTTCACCTAAACCTATTCATTCAATATCAAATATTGACATAAATAAGGTTGAAACTTCGCGAAACTTTTACGAAAATCGTTTTTCCGTAAAATGACGCAAAATGTGTTTTCAACTGAATCGACCACCCGACACTTATGGGGACTACCCAGGTCAGCCCCAATAGTGTCAGGGCAGTTCATGGGCTGCCCGAACAGTGACAGATTCACTGTTTGGGCTGCTGTCACCCACCGTTTGACTCAAAAGTCACCCGGTAACGCCGTTTTTGGCCGTTTTCGCTTATTTCAACTCCGAACACTTTCCGAAAATTGTTCCAACTCCCAAAACACATCCATTACATTCAAAACACATCAAATGCATCACGAAATTTCCAGTTTAATCACAACTGATCCATAACCGAAAATTACCCATTTTTCATGCTTTAAATCTAAAAATTCAAGATTAATCTAATTAATCAAGACACCAACCAAAGTCACCACATATGAACAACCCAAGAACAATTATAGGTGCCATAAGAGTGGTCATAACACTCTAGAATAGTAACTCATCAACAATTGATCAAATTGGACAATAATTACACTAATTACTTCCAAAACAACTTCACACATGCATTTCACTTCCATCTCCATTATCGACAAACAAAAGCCCCAAAAAATCAGAATAAAGAACCCTTCTAAAAACTCAAGAAACAAGGAACTAAATTTCCAAGCTTAGGGTTATGGTAGATTACCTTTAATCCTCCAATTCATTCATTTGCCTTTTTCTTGAATTTTCCTTTGACTCTTCATTGATTCTCCAAGCAAAGTTGAAACCCATTTTTATCATGGAGCTCACGGCAATGGAGAGTTAAAGTGATGAAGAAAACAAATTTTTCCTTTAAAATCAATGTTGACCGATTTTTGGGGGCAAATTTGTCATTTGCAAAATTTAATCTAATTAAATAAATAAACTTTATGTTATCCAATCAATATTGGACACATTAGTTTAATTACTTCATGCCATTTGTACCAATAATAACTTACCATATTTCATAACATTTAATGAAAAAGGTTTAATTAATTAAATATTCAAATATTTAACAATTAAATATCCAAATAATCAATTAATATAATAATTATTATATATGTATTTTATTTACAATAAATAACAAATACATATATTAATGGCATGTGTCAAAATCTCATTTGAAGAATAATTAATGTGTATCTAATCGTATTATGTATCAAATATAAATACACAATAATTATTATCGGACAAAATCCTCTAATGCATGTGTTATCGTTTAACCGATTAAACGATCCGAATTAACTCACTTAATCTGGTGAAGTATTATGAATAATCCGAGTTGCCCAAGTGCTCAACGAGTACACTTCTTATTGTGGGACTCTCTAAGTTTAGGTTTATCCGTCACGAAATCCAATTTCGTGTCCATAATCCACCCACTCATGGATTATGACGACCACAGATAATATCGCTAAATTATGCAAGCTGAGGTCATTACATACGTATAATCCCTCCGTCACAGGATATCCGTATTATACCTGGGATATAGATAAAAACGTCAAATCCGTTCGGTATAATACAGTCGACTTTTCAATTTACGATCTCTGAATAACACTCGGAACTAATTTCCGAAGTTATACTACATCAATGGATTTACTAGATCGTAAACACGTGCAGATGCCTATGCCCTGTACACAGGACTGACGGATCCTATCTTGATACGCACTGGATATCATGAGCATCAGTCCACACCCAACAAACATGCGGAGGTCTGATCATGAATAGATCGTTGACGTGACTGCCATCAAAGTGTGGATGATAACTCATATATCCCACTGTGGTATCTCAAGTCAAATGATCACTATGCTCGCTCAACTCGTGAAGACTCCTATTGACGTTGGTGTACCATCTATTAGGAAATCTTCAGTGAGTCGTTCAGTGTCTTATCAAATAAACACCTACATGTCTATACGAGTCTCCCGAGACTAATGGTTCACTGGGATAAACCATCGGACCAAGTCACGATATACGATATACTGGTCTCAGCGTATTTTACTAACCGACCCGTGTTAGTAAATCTTGACCTTGAACATTTTTAAGGATATACATCTAATAGTGCACTTCCCAATGTCAATTACAAACTACGTTGTAACTGCGCACTATATTGTAAATCCTAGGGTCTTTGTCTAATATACATGTATCACTAAACCAAATTTAGTTTCGATCTAATCATAATCAGATATCTAATCATAATCAGATCGAATAAGTGCATAAAAGACAAATGGTACTACCATTAAATTAAGTAATATTATGGAAAATGGAATTGCTCGTATTTATGAATCAGACATAAATACGATCTGGATTGGCACTCCGAGCACCAACCCTAACAACGGAAACATATCATATCATATCAAAAATAATGCCAAAATGCATCAAATCAAAATGTAATTCTTTTGAAATCATTCCCCCCCAAAACATAAATATGTAAATCAAAAATAAATATTTAATGCAGATTTTTCAAAATACATACCGATCGTCCACTGCTCAGTCGCGCGTATAGATTGGATAGTGTACGAACCATGTCGATAGGGTAGTGGGCCTTCCATTTTCTGATGGTCTGGACCCATAACGAGCGCCCTAGGGGATATTCCGGAATGAAATATATACGAGCACCACGGAGGGTAAAAAACATAAAATCATCAAGCACCGTGGCGGAAAACGGATTTTCGAGCGTCTCGGTAAAAACAAGTTTTATAGTTTAAAAACATCAAAATCATTTTCGAGCATCGAGACAGAAACATATTATCAAGCATCTCGACGGAAACATATTGATAGATCTCAAATCATGAAAACGCTAATCAAGCGTCGAGGAGGAAATATTTCTTTATCTTTTATAATCAAAATCAAAACATCTGAAAACTTTCTTTCTTTCTTTTTTCCTTTCCTTTTTTTTTTTTTTTCTTTTCAAAACACTTTTGTGCCGAAAATCAAATACCAAGTTTTCAAAACATGGTTCAAAATATCAATTCATAATTCAGACTATCAATATCATAGAATCTCTCATACCTCAAAACACCTCGAATTCACATTACTTAGTTATATATATACTTATATAAACCATATACTTCTAACTTAATGTACCTATACACCTATACACATACATATACAGATAATCCAAATCATCCATATCAATCAAAATCATAGCACGTCATACCCTATGATAGAAATCAAATCAAATAATAAACATATGACTTATATGCTCTATACGCAACAGAAAACTTACTCAGATGATCAGATATGTAACATCCCGGGGTATTTTAGCATTTTTGCGTAAGTATTAATTTTTTTTGAGAGGCCGTATCTGAGCACAAGATTTATTTTTACAGAAATTTGGGAATTATTGCAAGAGATAGATTGCAGAATAATGTAGAATCAAACTAGAGGGGTTGCATTGAAATTTAACAATTGATAATTAATGGACCTAGATATTTATATCACATATCCACGTGTAATGCATATACCAACTAAACATACACACACAATTATAAAATAAACACACACGTGTTACACTTACGAACACACACAGAGACTGCGAAAGAAGAGAAACAGAGAAGGGAGAAGAATGGAAAAATCGAGAGAAATCAGAGAGGAGAGAATAGAGAGAGATCTGAGAGAACATGAAAGAAGAAAAGAAAGAATAAAGGAGAGGAATAAGAAATATGGGGAGAGTGTGGGTTTTGCTTGTTTATGTTGGACAATTATGACCCATAGCGTCACTATTTGTACAGATCACGGTGTTGTTGTACAAATTAACTATGTGACAAAGAAGATTGCACTCTTATCATTTGTGATTAGATCACCAAGATATATAAATGATAGGAGGTCCCTATGATTTGTTCCTGGACGGAGAATGATATGAGACAGTATTAGTCCACGTAGGATAAATCATTAAATATCCATAGTCAGAGTATTATCGAGATTGGACATCGATAATGCGTAAAAGACTAGTATTACACTTGTGCGCGTTGTGAGGGCACAACAGAATAGTTCTCATATATTTGGGTATAGGATACTCATGCAAGTGTAATAGGAGGTTGTGTTTAACCGATGGTACGGGAAACATCTTCGCTCCGGATAGACCCCCTCGGAATTCCATTGGTAGTATGACTATGTGTCTATGGAAGTCCGAAATCAGGGTAGGTGTATTTGGTCTTAACCTGAGACTTGCACCGCTAATACTTGCGACAATCAATATACTTTGGTTGCGGTCGTCCAGGGCTTTAACAGGTTCTGTGTACGCCAATACTGGGTATATTGAGAATCGTAGTGTGTTGGGTTGATGTCAAGACGGAAGTGTCACTCCAGTCATATGGAGATGATGGTCACGTAGGATACGGTACTAGTACTCTTAAGTACTACAGTCATCGGGATAAAATGACAAGGTCATGTTTATCCGATTATAGAGACTAGTTACCAGACATCCGACATGTGCTTCGTACGGGGCAGACACAATTCCAGCCTCAGCCCTAGCACGTGATCATCCGATACTGGACAAAAATACACAATACTACGTATACTATGCCTGATATAGATCCTTTATTCCTGTAAGGATATTTCTGGAGAATTGGGTAGGCATGTCGCTTTGCTAGAGGCCAACCTTGTCTTGTAAATCGGTAAAACGTAGTACTTGGTACTTACGTGTTTGGATAGTCTAACGACCGAATTTACTGCCAACATATCCGGGGATCTCATGGGTCACTTCCCGAAGATTCATCGATGACGTATGACTCGCACTCTAAATTAATCTGGGATTACTAGAAGAGAGAGAAAATTAATCTGGGATTAATTGCGGAGATATTTTATCTGGGATAAAATATCATTAAAAGAGAGATAACGGTTAATTTGGAATTAATCGAGAAATTAATATATTTGATATATTAAACGAAATTAGATTTCGACACGGAATTAAAATTAGATTTTAATTCGGACGAACGAATTAATTTAGAATTAATTCGTTAGTGACGTGAATAGTGACTTCGCTAGGCGTAATCATTTAATTACGACGCAACGGAAAATTCGTTAATTTGGAATTAGCGAACCCGAGCCCGAGATTATTTGTGAGCGCATTCGCATTTCGAATTCGAGTGCGGCACGCAAGTCACATCAAATGTCAAATCGCTAGTCACATCAAGCGTCAAATCATGTCATTTTGAGTGATGTGACACTTGATTGATTGATGTGATTGATTGATGGTAGTTGTTGGAGTTGTTGGAAAGCTTTACCATTTGACTTTTTGGAAGCCAAAAAGTGGTAAATCACTTATTTATTTTTGGAAAATTTATAAGTGTATGATATACACTTTTCCAACTAATTCAACACAACTCTTCTCTCTCTCCATTCTCTTCTTCTTCAAAATGCCCAATGGGCTAAAATGCTTACTGGTTTTTTTCTAAACCCGTGAGATGGGAAGCTTGAGTGTGTAATTTTTGTGGCAAAAATCACAAGAGCTAGCACTCCGAGAGACATGCGAAGGTGATAGGGAAGTCCACCCATGAGCTGGGAACCATTCGACGAAGCTTGGAGCTTGACGAAGGACCACCATTGACACCAAAACAGTGAGCTTGGAGTAGTCCACTGCGTGAGCTGCAGTGAGCAGATTTTGAGTTTTTGTTCGTCGTAGCGTCGCTCAACCGATCGATGTGAGTATTCCGTACTTCTTCGATTTGTATTCGCACTTATTTCATGCTTGTTTATGATCTTGGGACCTTAATAGAAACCAACATTTTATGAAAGGCAGTGGTTACAAGGATAGCTGTGTAGATTGGGAGAAATGTGTCAAAGAAGCTGCGCAGAACAAAGAAGAAAAGAGCAGAAAAGAGAATGGGAAACATGACTGAGAGATGGAATCAGAGAGATCCAATTTAGGCAATTGAGAGAGAGGAGACAGAAATAGAGCCAAAAACCGAGAATAGAGGATGATGGAGAGAGACTGAGAAAAAAGGAAGAAATTGGAAGAGAAGAAGGGTAAGTACACTGTTATGAATTTCTTAAGTTTAGTTGATTTTATTATTTGGGTTTTTGGAAAGAACTTTAAAATTGGACTAGATTATAAGTTAAAGTATGTTGAAAGTAGTTTAGAGTTGATTTTTATACATAAGATTGAAAGGAATCTGTGGGATTAAGAAATTGTAAAATTTGGGGAAAAATTGGATATGAACCCTAAAATAGAAATTGGGGAAAAATTGACTGGAACCCTAGGAAAATTGGAAATTTCTGGAATTTGGAGATAAGTTTGTTAAATGGATAAATTGGAATTTTAAGAGGTAAACCATTAAATAATTATGTGTTTGTATTTAGATGAATCTGGATATGAAATTTACAGTAGTGGGTAGAAATGTAGTGGTAATGGCGGGAGCAGAAGTGGCGGTGATTGTGATGACAGTAGAAACAATAGTATTAGTATTAGTTTGTTTTGAAGTTGGATGTAGTTATAAAAATACTATGAAATAATGGAATACCAAGAAAAGAAAAGATAGAAAGACGAAATCAAGAGGTAATAAATAAACGTTGTAGTTATATGTAACAAATAACGTTAAAATAAGTTATCTAAATTAGTTATGTAAATTTATAGTTGTGTTATGGCCAAGTAAATTTATGTGATCGATCATGCGAAGTAAAAGAACACGTAGTGTGTGTTTATTATAAGTTATGATGTAATTTAAATAATTTGAATAGTAGATAAAGAAGTAATAGAAGTGTGTGTTGATATGTATTGCTGTATGAGGTGGTAAGGTATGAATATTAATATAAGTATGTGTGTGTGTGATTAAGTATGAACATAGTTTTGATGTTTAAGAAGAATGTGATGATGAATTAACATACAGATATTCATACAAGTAAAGTTGGGTGTTATATAAATATTGATATATGACATATGGCTATTGGAAAACCTGGATGAAACTGCGTGTAAAGAAATATATTGAGAAGTATGATATGTGAATTTATTTCTTGATAAAGTGTGTATGGTTGATTTTACTTGTATATATATGAAATAACAAAGTGTAAGAGGTTAAATATGTAGATGGATATGAATATGCGTGTGCGCGTGTATGGTATATGCATAGTATTTTGGTGATATTTAAGCATATATTACATAAGATGAAAGTATAAAAAGCATAGCATTCGCATGCTATTAATTATAGATATGCACGAATGAATGCATGTACATGTATGATAGTATAAGAAATGCATATGCATATTTATTTGTTATGATTTTCAGAAGTTGAGTTAAAGTTAAGAATGTTTTTGGAATTCAAGTGTTTTAAGGAAAAGTTTCAAATGTTTTCTTTAAAAGGAATGAATTTTGAAAAATGGTTTCTGTCGGACACAGAAAATGGACGACGCATGCTGTCCAGGCTCGCGGCCCGGTTGGGAGTACGGAGTAGCCAGGGGGACTAAACCGGAGATAATGGAGTCGCCACCCGGTGCGAACCGGGAAAATGAGATTTAAGGCCGCACTCACCCCTCGCAAGGGAAGACCTCAACCGTTGGGTTCGGAATGGTCCCTTACTTATGTCACTTGTAATGAAAGGATTTGTGTAATAATTTAATCAAGCTTAAGTAACACTTATTTCCAAGAGTATCATGCTTCTAAGTTCACATGCACAAAAATAAAACTTACACCTAAATTTGCATATATTTCACATCTAAGATTGCATGCTTGAAAGTACATCAAAGTAGCAACGAACATACAACTTCATTGGCTATTGTATTCATGGAAACACAAACACACACAAGCACACATAAAGGCGAATCAAATGATGGCGAACATGTGATTTCATAAACATATCATAAACAAATAGCCATTACATGTCCATGCACAAATAAAAGAGTCAACTAAGTATATAATGCAAAAAGACACTTAAGGATGCAATTAGGCATTAAAGTGAACATGCTATGACGTGGTGCAAAAGAAGATAACTAACATAGACACAAGCACACTTGTGAGCACTTTTCCAAGTGGTACGTGGAATTATATCCCAAGTACAGACCGCACTACCGTCCATTCGGAATGGGCTACGGAATTTATGTCTGGGTTTCCATCCGATATACCACAAGAAATAATACTCAAATGCT
Organism: Zanthoxylum bungeanum; assembly: GCA_019454045.1. Classification (NCBI taxonomy): domain Eukaryota; kingdom Viridiplantae; phylum Streptophyta; class Magnoliopsida; order Sapindales; family Rutaceae; genus Zanthoxylum; species Zanthoxylum bungeanum. The sequence continues at coordinate 10,309 of SKCR01049124.1, forward strand.
ATCACGACATGGATATATGAATTGTAATACGTTAAACACATTGTACTCATACATGTGGGGAATACAGATGAATGATACCTACACAATCTTGCGTAATACAGAGAAGCAATCAGATTCATCATACGAAGGGATAGCTACTAGGAACAATTATATATGAAATTTGATGAAAAGGACTCAGTTCAGTGGGTGCGCATTCGCGTAGCGATAGAGAACGCGTTCGAACGGTAAACAGAAGGTTCGCGTTCGTATAGCGTTCGAGAACGCGTTCGAACGGAGCCAGACCTGATGCATGAAACACTAAAAAAATGTGTGCGCGTTCGCGTAGCGTTTGAGAACGCGTTCGAATGGTAAACAGAAGGTTCATGTTCATGTGGCGTTCGAGAACACGTTCGAACGGAACCAGACCTGATGCATGATGAAACAAAGAAAATGCGTGCGCGTTCGCGTAGCGCATGAGAACGTGTTCGAACGGTAAACAGAATGTTCACGTTAGTGTGGTGTTCGAGAACGCGTTCGAACAGAACCAGACCTGATGCATGCAACACATTCATAGACAAACAAATCTATAATGTGGGACCTCACGTATCCGATTGAACTCATCTTGTATCCAATCGAGTATACACCAATCGGCGCGGCAAAGCATCGTGGTAAAAGGGTTTTAACCCCTCCAAATAGGGGACCTTTCATCGCACTTACTAAGCCCATGCACTCAATTGAATCATGCATACAAAGAATTAAAAAAACAATAATATCAAACTTAGTATGCCCGATTGAACGTATCTTGCATTCAACCGAACACACATCAACCGGCGCGGCAAAGCATCGTGGTAAAGGATTTTAACCCCTCCAAATAGGAGACCTTTCATCGCACTTACTAAGCCCATGAGCTCGATTGAATCATGCATACAAAGAATTAAAAAAAAAACAATAATATCAAACTTAGTATGCCCGATTGAACGTATCTTGCATTCAACCGAACACACATCAACCGGCGCGGTAAAGCATCGTGGTAAAGGATTTTAACCCCTCCAAATAGGAGACCTTTCATCACACTTACTAAGCTCATGCGCTCGATTGAATCATGCATACAAAGAATTAAAAAAAAAACAATAATATCAAACTTAGTATGCCCGATTGAACGTATCTTGCATTCAACCGAACACACATCAACCGGCGCGGCAAAGCATCATGGTAAAGGATTTTAACCCCTCCAAATAGGGGACATTTCATCGCACTTACTAAGCCCATGCGCTCGATTGAATCATGTATACAAAGAATTAAAAAAACACTAATATCAAACTTAGTATGCCCGATTGAACATATCTTGCATTCAACCGAACACACATCACCGGCGCGGCAAAGCATCGTGGTAAAGGATTTTAACCCCTCCAAATAGGGGACCTTTCATCGCACTTACTAAGCCCATGCGCTCGATTGAATCATGCATACAAAAGTAACATGCAGAATTCAAATGACGAAAAATAAATAAATCAAAGCAATATGAGACAAAAGAAAGTGTCATTTACTCAAGTGGTACGTGGAGTTGTATCCCGAGTACAGATCATACTACCGTCTATTCGGAATCGGCTATGAAATTTATGTCCGGGTTTCCATCCGATATACCGCGAGAGTTGACACATCTTTCGTTTTATTCCAAAGCCACAACATACAATATCTCATAATCCATGCATATTTATCTACTGAAGGGCCACAACATGCATTTCAACATAACAATCATGCAAGCAATACTCAATAAATAATACAAATAAAACAGAAAATGAATGTGGAAAATACCCTCAGGTCTAACCTTTTATGTCAACTTTCGAACTCGTGTTTCACGGTCGTCGGAAGGGCTATCACACCGCTACTTCTCCGGTTCACTGGTTTAGCGTCTTGGCTCACTGTTTTGCTTGTTGTTTGGCCTCCATTTTTCTATTGTTTGGCCTCCGCTTTGCTACTGTTTCCTCTGTATTTTCTACTCACTGTTCAGGTCGCTGTTTTGACGTTTCCACTGACTATTTTGAGTGTTTTTTTTGTGGGTTTTTAGTGCAGTCTTGTGTGATTATTTCAATGATTATAAGTGCAGTTTTTATGTTACTGTTTTAAGGATTTGGCTGCTGTTTTGGGGGTGATTCGGGCTGCAGTTCAGGCGTGTTTTAGGAGGTGTAGGGGCTGTTATTTTCGGTGGAAAGGGGCTGCTGTTTGGGGTGTATTTTCGGTGATGTGTGGAGGTTTAAGGGGTGTTGTTTTCGGTTGTGGAGTGGGGGAGATGAAGAGAATTATTTGTGTTTTTCTTCTTGCTATTGCCGTGAGTGGCTAGGGCTCTTGGTGTTGTGATTTTCGTGTAAGTCTTGTGTATGAGCTAGGGGAGTGCATGTCTTGGTTAGGGGTTGCTTATATAGAGAAAGGTTAGGGCTACTCCTTGTCTCACAATGAAGGGATTTTGGCATTAAAATAAGGATTTGATTTGGTATTCAACAAGGAAAGGATTAGATTGAGGGGGGACAAATCTTGGCTAGATTAGGAATATAAAATATTTAATTTGTTATGATTGATTTTAATTAGGCATGATACTTGTTAGTTTGGTATATAATATATTTGATTTATATTTATTAGGCATGTAATTTCTTTAATTTGTGTAAGTATTTTTATATTTTGGTAGGTGATTATTTAGATTTTATTTGTTTTATTTAATTTGGTATATGACTGAATTAATTATTTTATTTAATTACATTATCTAATTAATATTTAACTTAATATTTGATTTAATTTGGGTGTGTATTAGGCAAATGGGCGTGTGGGTCTTGGTTAGGGCGTGTGGGCCTTTGGTTGGTGGGTTTGGTTTGTGGGCTCGCGGAGATTTTAGGCCGAGGTTAGGTGATTTGTGAGTGTTTTGGGTCGGGAATAATTTTTAAAAACGGAAACCAACAAGTAACCCGAAGCTAAACCAGTGAACTTAATCCGAATATGAGTCAATTCTTGACTCCTCCCTTCCGACGTCCGTTTTCCCAGCTTCCCTTCCGCGACTTAAAAGGTAGTGCCTCCAACTGAGGCTCATCATCGGGTTTCACATGCAAAATGCAATGCCTACAGTCGCCCCCACTTTGATGGGACTTGTGCAGTGTGTGACTTTGAACAATCCTATCAAAGTTATGCAATGCATTTTCACTTACCTGTCTCGTCTGCTTCCTCGAGCTGAGTTGGTACTGCAGTGGACCTCGATCCTAGGACGCATCCCACTAACTGCAACTGAAAACGGGGGCACCTCGACCTAATACCGCTGACAATAGGGGCCTCGCCCTCAAACTGATGATGTAGTGGGCACCTCGACCCTGGGACGCATCCCGGAACTACAACCGACAACGGGGGCACCTCGACCCTGGGCACCTCGACCCTGGGTATGCATCTCGACCCGGAACTGCAACCGAAAACTGGGGCACCTCGACCTTGGGCACGCATCTCGACCCAATACCGTTGACAATAGGGACCTCACCCTGAATATGATGATGTAGTGGGCCTCGCCCCCAGACTGATACTGATGTGGGCCTCGCCCCTTGGGACCCATTCCCAAAACCGAAACTGCGTTGACGCCATTTGGCTCATTTCTGCCGCTTTCTCTTTTCTCGAACCTGCGAACAAAAAACAAAAACAAACATGGAAAGAATGCAATGTTACGTGTATGCATGAATGATTTTCCTACTCCTCCGTTGGGTTAGGTCTTCTCCCAATTCCCTTGGTGACTGCTCGGTCCTTTCCTCCTCAGGCAAAGTACTCTTGCTTCAATATGTCCACGTTGATCGGCTCGGTGAACTCGTTTCCTTCCAAGTCTGATAACCTCACATGCCCCATTCCCATTATCTTCTGCACTATGTAAGGTCCTTTCCAGTTAGGTCTGAATTTTCCTCTCGGATCGTCGTCGTCGACGTCTCGACTGCTTAAGTACCAAATCACCCTTTCTGATCTTGGTAGGACATACTTTCTTGTGAATGCTCGGGCTAGTCGTTTCTGATACAACTGGATGTGATACAAAGACTTCGTCCTCCTCTCATCCAACAGTGCTAACTGATCAAACCTCTGTGCGGCCCATTCTGGTTCCGGTAATTCTGCTTCTGCTAAGACCCTCATAGACTGTATTTCCACTTCCACTGGTAACACTGCTTCCATTCCATAGACCAAAGAGTAAGGCGTGGCCCCTGTTGCCATTCTTACTGATGTTCTGTACCCCCACAAAGCATATGGTAGTTTCTCGGCCCAATCTATGCAGTTCTCTGTCATCTTGGCTAAAATCGTCTTTATATTCTTGTTGGCTGCCTCAACTGCCTCATTCGCCCTGCGGCCTGTACGGTGATGACTTGTGGTGGCCTATCCCGTACCTCTGTAATCGCCTTCGTCTCTCCTTGAAACTGAACTCTGTTGTCTGTCACTACATGATGCGGCATACCATACCGACAAATGAGGTTCCGAGCTATAAACTTTGCCATCTGTTTTGCTGTAACATTGCGGAATGATTCGGCTTCCACCCACTTCGAGAAGTAATCTACGGCCCACTACTATGAAGCGATGCCCATTCGATGCATTTGGTCGAATTCTCTCCAATCATATCAATTCCCCATACTGAGAAAGGCCACGGCTCTGACAACCCGTGCAACTCTGTGTGTGGTAAGTGATTCAAATTACCGTGTGCTTGACAGTCATGACAGTGTTTTACTATCTTCGCGCAGTCTGTTTCTATGGTTGACCAATAAAAACCTTGTCTCACTATCTTTAGGGATAAATTCACCCCGTTCATGTGCGGACCACATACCCCGGCGTGTATTTCTTCTATTACATGCTGAGCTTCTTCCTTTCTCAAACACTTCAACTGAATACCGTTTTCTTGCCTCTTGTACAGTTCCCTTTTCAAAATCACATACTGGGAAGCTAACTTCTGAATGGCTATTCTGTCTTTTCTGCATGCCCCTTCCGGGAGTTCACCATATTCCAGATACCTCTGAATGTCATAATACCAAGGTTTACCATCGTCGACCTCAACTTCCGGAATTCTTTCTATCTCATAAACAGGTATGCTCGCTGTTGTCAGTATCAACGGTCTCATCACTAACTTTTCTGGATTTCCCAAGTTGCTGCAAGTGTAGCCAATGCATCTGCCATCTGATTCTCTTCTCTCGGTAAGTGCTGAAACTTACACTCGGGGATAACCTGTGCCAACTTTCTGAGGTGAAAAAGGTAAGGTTTCAACCGTTCTTCTTTCAATTCCCATTTTCCTCGCATCTGCTGGACTACTAACATAGAATCTTCATAGACTTCCACACTCCCGACCTTCAAGGCTATCAATGCTGTCAAACCAAAAGCACATGCTTCATACTCGGCCATGTTATTAGTCACTCTGAATGTCAACCTCTTGGCCAAAGGTAAAGTCTCTCCCTCAGGGGTCACTATCACGATCCTAATTCCGGCTCCCTTGTGATTCACTGCTCCGTCAAAATACATCTTCCATCTCTGAACTGTTATTGCTTGGATCTCTTCATCTGGAAATTCAAACTTGTACTGATCCCCCTCAACAGGTTGCATTGCAAGAAACTCTACTACTGCTCGCCCTTTGATCAATTTGGAGGTGAGATAATCAATGTCAAACTCTGTCAGCAATACCAACCATCTGCCCAATTTTCCCACTAGTGAAGGCACCGAATGAAGATATTTCAGAGGATTTTCCTTGGCCACTATCTGGATCTTGTATGACTTTAAATAATGCCGCAATTTTCTGGAATCCATACCACCGCAAGACAGATCTTCTTAACTTCCTGATATCGAGCCTCATACGGGAGCATCTTCTTACTCAGATAATAGACTGCATGTTCTACCCCTGTCTCATCTGCCTGTACCATCATTGCCCCCAGTGCTTCTGATTCTATAGCCAAATACAATATCAAAGGTCTGCCCGGTCTCGGAGGCTTCAATACAAGAGGCTTTACCAAGTATTCTCTGATTTTGTCGAAAGCTGTCTGACACTGTTCATTCCATCTCACTGGCTGATCTTTTCTCAACAGTTTGAAGATAGGCTCACATACTGATGTCAACTTGGCGATGAACCGACTGATGTACTGAATCTTCCCCAAGAATGCTCTGACTTCTTTTCTGTCTTCTGTACAGGCATTTCTGTGATTGCCTTGATCTTTTCGGAGTCTACCTCTATTCCGCCCATTCCCACTGTATGACCAAGCAATTTCCCTGATGTCACCCCAAACACACATTTCTTGGGATTAAGCCGCATGTTGTATCTGTCAACTCTCTGAAGGAACCTTTCCAGTGCTTCAATATGCCCAACTCTTGTCTCTGATTTCACCATCATGTCATCCACATACACCTCAATCTCTTTGTGCATCAAGTCATGGAATAGTGTAGGGCCATCCGCTGATAAGTGGCCCCCGCATTCTTAAGCCCAAACGGCATAACCTTGTAACAATAAGTACCCCACTCAGTAACAAATGCGGCTTATGTTTGTCTTCCTCAGCCATGAGAACCTGATTGTAACCTGAAAATCCATCTGCAAATGAATACATAGCAGATAAAGCCGCACTATCAACCAGAACATCTATATGTGGCAGAGGAAATCATCATTCGGACAAGCCTTGTTGAGATCTCTGTAGTCTACACACATTCTGACCTTCCCGTCTTTCTTTGGCACCGGTACTATAGTAGCCAACCACTCATGATACTTTACTACTTCTAGGAACCCCACATCTATCTGTTTCTTAACTTCCTCTCTGACTTTCCCAGCCCATTCTGGTCTCATCCGTCGGAGTTTCTGTTTTACCGCCCTCATGTTCGGATAAGTTGGTATTGTGTGTTGGGCAATGTTTCTGTCTACCCCAGGCATGTCCTCATAGGACCAAGCAAACACTTTGGCATATCTGACCAACACTTCTTCTAGTTTCTCTCTCTCTTCAGAGGTAACTTCACTTGCAATCAGAATTCTTTGGGGTTCTCAAGTGTACCCAAGTTAAATGCAGTAGTTCTGGCCGAACTGATATCAAATATGCTTGATTCGTGCAGAGTAATGGAAATGACTCAGGCAAGTAAGCAAAAGAAATGTCTTTATTATTGGATAATGCGGAAGTACATTCAAACAAATCAGGAAGGTAAATGTCTTCATCATCTATAGACACTTCTTCCTCTGCAATCAGGTCTTCCTCAGACTTTCGTCCTCTCCCAGAGTCAGGCTCTCCAACTTCATTCGTTCCTCCTCCCAATTCTCTTCTTCTTTCTTCACAATTTCTTCAACTATCAGCTTCTTACCCAACATATCCTGGAAGATCTCAAACCCAGGTACCTTAATTCCATTAACTTCCACAGGTTCAGGCTCCCCTTGATATCCTGAAGCTTTCACAAAACACTCCATCAGTTTCAGGCCCTTTTTCTTGACCTTTGGTTTTTCTTCATCAGATTTGTACCCCAAACCTTTCCGAGTAGTCTGTCCTCTGAAATCTGGCAATTTTGAACCTTCACCCGGTCAAACTTCATTTTTTTCATGATCCTAGCCACCCTAGGATCCACCCATTCCTCAAAAGTAGCTGACACCTGAAACCTCGTGAAAGGTTGTATCTCCAAGGCAGCCACGGCATTATCTAACTCAGCCCGGATAGTAACAACTTCTCCCTCATACGGGAACTTGATCATCTGATGTAAAGTGGAAGGCACGCCCCAAGTTTGTGAAACCAAGGCCTTCCCAACAATAAGGCGAAAGTAGCGGGATGTCCAGTACTGTGAACTCAACTCATCTTCAATCGGTCCTACCTTGACCATAGCCACAAAGGTACCCTCAACTCCATTTTACTGTCATCATAAGCCTTAATAGTCATACTGGAGGGGTCCAAGTCTGTTGCTTTCATACCCAATCTTGCCAGAATTTTCAGCGGGCACACATTGATGGACGAACCGTCATCCACCATTACACATGAAGTTCTCTTGCCCCTCACCTCGGCCCTGATAAATAGAGGCATGTTATGATTCCTCCCCTCTGCTGGGAGTTCATCCTCAGAAAAAGATATCTGCAAAGCTTCCTTCTGAACCGACCCAACAAACATTGCGGGGTTGGCGTCTTCCGGTACCACAATCTTGCTCAAAGCCTCAACCATGGCTTGCCTATGCTCCCGAGATGCACATAACAGTTCCCAGATACTCACTTGTGCTCTAGTCTTCCTCAATTGCCTCAGCACTACATCTCCCTCAGTGTTTTCTGCAGTCTCAACCACTTCTCTACCATCTGTCAAAACATTTTACCCTTATCTGCCATATCATTGTAAAAACGACCACTGCGCGTCATTCCCCTTACTTCTTCCTCGTCACTGCTAGAGAAATCAAGCCAAAAGTTTTTCCCCTGCTCAGTCTCATCTTCACTAGTACTATCCCAGATTCCCAGGCAAAAGGCTTGAGGGTGAAAGGATTTTAGGACAAGGTCTTCTGGGAGGCCAGAATTGATCATATAGGCTGGTGGTGGTACGACACGGTAATTGGGTAAGGGGTTTCTGTGTGTGTCAGGCTGTTCTGTTTCTGGGTCAGGTATTTTCTTGGAGTCTATCAGGTCTTGGATTTCATGGCGGAGTCGGGCGCAATTGTCAGTGTCATGGCCTTTTTGTTGGTGAAAGTGACATTAAAGGCTTAGGTTATAATGTGATGGTAGGGGATTGGGTAATGGTTTGGCTTCCAAGGGTTTTAAGAGCCCTTGCCTCTTCAGTTTCTCTAGCACCTTTGACAGGGGTCTTCCCAAGTTGGAAAATATCTGGTTCCGGATAGCGGCAATCTCAGCAGAAACGAGCTTTGTTTCCGATGTTCCCCCAATGGGCCTCCTGTTCAGACCATAGAATTTTCTATTCTCGGCCTCTTCTTCCTCAATATCCATGACAGTTTCCCTCAACTGCCGAAAGTCTGCAATCATGGAGGTCATCCTCCTCAACTTGCTGTAAATGGAGGGCTTGGTGCCCTTGATAATCATCTTAATCTGATCCTTCTCCGAAGGCCTAGTCTGCATCTTCAACAACTGACCCATCCACCGGTCCACATACTCCTTAAAACTCTCCTCTGATTTCTGCTTAACATTCTCTAGATCACGGAGTGACAGATCGATCTCTAGGTCAGTGACATACTGCTTTAGGAAGGCATCAGCCAACTCCCTCCAATCTTCCATCACTTTCTTCTCCAAACTGTGGTACCACACCACGGGAGCTCCCTCGAGTGACATTCCAAACATTTTCTGCACTTGGCGCTGAGATAAGCCAAATGAACTAATGACTGATACAAACTGCCGGATATGCACCCTTGGATCCCCATTCCCGTTAAACTTAGCCATATCATGCATCTTGAACTGTGCTGGCAACTGTTCCTCGAAAGTCAGTGTGTCATAATCCAGCAAATCCTCATTCTTACCCCTCATCTTGCGGGTAATTGACTCAACCTGATCCCGAAGTTTCTGTAACTCTGCCTGAGACCCAGATAGTCTGCCTGCTGCATACTTTGCCATATCATCATCAAAAGTGGGGATATCATCCCCCAATCTGTTCGGAGGTTCCTCTTGCCTCATATCCCCAGAATTAACCCTGGCACGAGACCCAGCTATACCAGCCATAGCAGTAGTCAAAGCTTGCAACTGTTCAGTGACCTTGGCGAGACCGTTCTCTAACTGATCCATACGGGATACCTCATTACCAGATTCACTCATGACTGTTACTGTTCTTTTAATGAGCCTTGTTCTTTCTCTAACCCAAACGGTATCTATGATGTCTTTTTGAGACATAGAGGGTGTTAACATGATATATGTATGCATGAGGTGCATGAGATGCATGTAACATATATAACATACTACATCAACTAAAATTCTCAAACAAATCGGCCCGTTATCATTTTAGAAACTTTTGGGCTAACTGTCATAGGAGTGAACTCGTCCCAGTTTAAATGGCCCAACAAGTTCACATCTCATGGCAAGGAGCCCAACTAAATCCAAATGGTAATGTTCCGAACACAAGCACAAAGTGGCCCACCAACACTTAGAAGCCTTTGGCCCGATCGTCATAAAATATGTTCTTGTCCCAGTTTAAATGGCCCAACAAGCCCATATCCCATGACAAATGGTCCAAATGGATCCAACGGCGATGTTCCCAAACACAAGCATAAAAGAAAGATAATGCAAACACAAAACAATAATTTCTACATAATGGCCCATCAACATTTCAGAAGCTTTGGGTCCAATGGTCATAAGGTACGAACTCGCCCCAGTTTAAATGGCCCAGCAAGTCCGCATTTCTGACAATGGTCCAACTGCATCCAAATGAGGATGGTCCACAAGCTCATACTCAAGGAAATATTGTTACTTTAACCATACAATCCCGGTCTATGGGTGGGTTCGCAGGAGTGTAGACAAAGGCTCTCATCGGCGAAGGATGGCCCACAACTAGGTCTCCCCAATCAAGGGTTTGAGCAACCAAGTGAGCGCATTCTTTTTTATACACTAAGGTACGTGCCAATGAGCTATGGTGTGTGACTGACTGTCAAATGGATTTCCCGTTGTAGATTCCCCAGAGGGAAGGTGGAGCGAGGCTCACTTAAATACCCAAGCCTCTTAGGCTCTTATCGCTTGGTGTCAGGAATAAACAACGAGTCCTCCAAATTAGTCCATCACAATAGGCTACGAGTAGATGGCTATATAGGTGCCTTCACAGCTTTTCCTTCTAGAAAGGTAGTGAATGAAGGAAGACACCAAACCATTACCTAGCCTCAAAAATGCCTTTGATTAAACCCTCATTTCATCCACTATAGACACGGTCAATTAAAACATAAATCCAAACATTACAAAAGACAATATTTCGGGGCCGATTCTCTATCCCCAGTGGAGTCGCCAGACTGTGGGACACAGAAACTGGACGACGCATGCTGTCCCAGGCTCGCGGCCCGGTTGGGAGTACGGAGTAGCCACGGGGGACTAAACCGGAGAATAATGGAGTCGCCACCCGGTGCGAATCGGGAAAATGAGATTTAAGGCCGCACTCACCCCTCGCAAGGGAAGACCTCAAACCGTTGGGTTCGGAATGGTCCTTACTTTGTCACTTGTAATGAAAGGATTTGTGTAATAATTTAATCAAGCTTAAGTAACACTTATTTCCAAGAGTATCATGCTTCTAAGTTCACATGCACAAAAATAAAACTTACACCTAATTTGCATATATTTCACATCTAAGATTGAATGCTTGAAAGTACATCAAAGTAGCAACGAACATACAACTTCATTGGCATATTGTATTCATGGAAACACAAGCACACACAAACCACACAAGCACACATAAAGGCGAATCAAATGATGGCGAACATGTGATTTCATAAACATATCATAAACAAATAGCCATTACATGTCCATGCACAAATAAAAGAGTTAACTAAGTATAAAATGCAAAAAGACACTTAAGGATGCAATTAGGCATCAAAGTGAACATGCTATGACGTGGTGCAAAAGAAGATAACTAACATGGACACAAGCCACATGTGAGCACTTTTCCAAGTGGTACGTGGAATTGTATCCCAAGTACAGACCGCACTACCGTCCATTCGGAATGGGCTACGGAATTTATGTCTGGGTTTCCATCCGATATACCACAAGAAATAATACTCAAATGCTATCACGACATGGATATATGAATTGTAATACGTTAAACACATTGTCCTCATACATGTGGGGAATACAGATGAATGATACCTACACAATCTTGCGTAATACAGAGAAGCAATCAGATTCATCATATGAAGGGATAGCTACTAGGAACAATTATATATGAAATCTGATGAAAAGGACTCAGTTCAGTGGGTGCGCGTTCGCGTAGCGATAGAGAACGCGTTCGAACGGTAAACAGAAGGTTCGCGTTCGTATAGCGTTCGAGAACGCGTTCGAACGGAGCCAGACCTGATGCATGAAACACTAAAAAAATGTGTGCGCGTTCGCGTAGCGTTTGAGAACGCGTTCGAATGGTAAACAGAAGGTTCACGTTCATGTGGCGTTCGAGAACGCGTTCGAACGGAACCAGACCTGATGCATGATGATGAAACTAAGAAAATGCGTGCGCGTTCGCGTAGCGTTTGAGAATGCGTTTGAACGGTAAACAGAAGGTTCACGTTTCGTGTGGCGTTCGAGAACGCGTTCGAACGGAACCAACTAATGCATGCAACACATTTATAGACAAACAAATCCACAATGTGGGACCTCACGTATCCGATTGAACTCATCTCGCATCCAATCGAGTATACACCAATCGGCACGGCAAAGCATCGTGGTAAAGGTTTTAACCCCTCCAAATAGGGGACCTTTCATCGCACTTACTAAGCCCATGCACTCAATTGAATCATGCATACAAAGAATTAAAAAAATATAAATCAAACTTAGTATGCTCGATTGAACGTATCTTGCATTCAACCGAACACACATCAACCGGCGCGGCAAAGCATCATGGTAAAGGATTTTAACCCCTCCAAATAGGAGACCTTTCATCGCACTTACTAAGCCCATGCGCTCGATTGAATCATGCATACAAAGAATTAAAAAAAACAATAATATCAAATTTAGTATGCCCGATTGAACGTTCTTGCATTCAACCGAACACACATCAACTGGCGCGGCAAAGCATCGTGGTAAAGGATTTTAACCCCTCCAAATAGGGGACCTTTCATCGCACGTACTAAGCCCATGCACTCGATTGAATCATGCATACAAAGAATTAAAAAACAATAATATCAAACTTAGTATGCCCGATTGAACGTATCTTGCATTCAACCGAACACACATAAACTGGCGCGGCAAAGCATCGTGGTAAAGGATTTTAACCCCTCCAAATAGGGGACCTTTCATTGCACTTACTAAGCCCATGCGCTCGATTGAATCATGCATACAAAAGTAACATGCAGAATTCAAATGATGAAAAATAAATAAATCAAAGCAATATGAGACAAAAGAAAGTGTCATTTACTCAAGCGGTACGTGAAGTTGTATCCCGAGTACAGATCATACTAACATCCATTCAGAATCGGCTATGAAATTTATGTCCGGGTTTCCATCCGATATACCGCGAGAGTTGACACATCTTTCATTTTATTCCAAAGCCACAACATACAATATCTCATAATCCATGCATATTTATATACTGAAGGGCAACAACATGCATTTCAACATAACAATCATGCAAGCAATACTCAATAAATAATACAAATAAAACAGAAAATGAATGTGGAAAATACCCTCAGGTCTAACCTTTTATGTCGACTTTCGAACTCGCGTTTCACGGCCGTCGGAAGGGCTATCACACCTCTACTTCTCTGGTTTTCACTGGTTTAGCATCTTGGCTCACTGTTTTGCTGTTTTCCTTGCTGTTTGGCCTCCGTTTTGCTGTGTTTGGCCTCCGCTTTGCTACTGTTCCTATGTATTTTCTGCTCACTGTTCAGGTCGCTGTTTTGATGTTTCCACGGACTGTTTCGAGTGTTTTTTTTTGTGGGTTTTTATTGCAGTCTTGTGTGATTATTTCAATGATTATAAGTGCAGTTTTTATGTTACTGTTTTAAGGATTTGGCTGCTGTTTTGGGGGTGATTCGGGCTGCAGTTCAGGCGTGTTTTAGGAGGTGTAGGGGCTGCTATTTCGGTGGAAAGGGGTGGAAAGGGGCTGCTGTTTGGGGTGTATTTTTGTGATGTGGGAGGTTTAGGGGTGCTGTTTTCGGTTATGGAGTGGGGGAGATGAAGAGAATTATTTGTGTTTCTTCTTGTTATTTCCGTGAGTGGCTATGGCTCTTGGTGTTGTGATTTTCGTGTAAGTCTTGTGTATGAGCTAGGGGAGTGCATGTCTTGGTTAGGGGTTGCTTATATAGAGAAAGGTTGGGCTACCTTGTCTCACAAGGAAGGGATTTTGGCATTAAAATAAGGATTTGATTTGGTATTCAACAAGGAAAGGATTAGATTGAGGGGGGAAAAATCTTGGCTAGATTAGGAATACAAAATATTTAATTTGTTATGATTGATTTTAATTAGGCATGATATTTGTTAAGTTTGGTATATAATATATTTTATTATCTTTATTAGGCATGCAATTTCTTTAATTTGTGTAAGTATTTTTATTATTTTGGTAGGTGATTATTTAGATTTTATTGTTTTATTTAATTTGGTATATGACTTAATTAATTATTTTATTTAATTACATTATCTAATTAATATTTAACTTAATATTTGATTTAATTGGGTGTGTATTAGGCAAATGGGCGTGTGGGCCTTGGTTGGGGCGTGTGGGCCTTTGGTTTGTGGGTTTGGTTTGTGGGCTCGCGGAGATTTTAGGCCGAGGTTAGGTGATTTGTGAGTGTTTTGGGTCGGGAATAATTTTTAAAACGGAAAACCAACAAGTAACCCGAAGCTAAACCAGTGAACTTAATCCGAATATGAGTCAATTCTTGACTCATCCCTTCCGACGTCCGTTTCCCGCGGCTTCCGCGACTTAAAAGGTAGTGCCTCCAACTGAGGCTCATCATCGGGTTTCACATGCAAAATGCAATGCCTACAGTTTCTTATAGTTTTGAGAAACAAAATATGGTCTTATGTTTTTTCGGGGCATGAGGGAAAAACTCACCCTAGTATGTAACTTGAGATTCAGTTGGAATTGACGGATTTAGACACATGTGCACATGTGGAGGACTGGGGGGACGCTCCTAGATCCTCAGCGCTTAGATGGTAAATTCCTGGGAGGAGATGCGCCTATGGGCGGAGATGTGCCTTCGGGCGGAGATGTGCCTACGGGCGAAGATGCGCATACGGGCGGAGATGCGCCTTCGGGCGGAGATGCACCTACGGGCGGAGATTTGGTTTTCAAAAAAAGGATTTCAGATTTCAATTTTCAGTTTTCAGAAAATAGTTTTAGAAAAGAACTTAGAAAGACGGTTTTAGAAAGAAGTACAAGAAAAAAGAAAGATTTTCAGAAAGAGTTTTCAGTTTTCAGATTCCCAGTAAACAGTTTTCAGAAACAAGATTTTAGAAATAGTTTCCAGAAACCAGAGATTCAAAGCATGATTTTAGAAAGACTAGTTTATTAAGAGATTTTCAAACAGAGTTTCAGAAAGAGTTTTCAGAAAGCAGTTTTTCAGAAAAGGTTTTCAAAAAGTATTTTCCAAAGATCAGTATAGCTTATAGGTTAAACATATAAGTAATACATTCTGGTTAATATATGAGATGCATATAGTTAACATTGAAGCATGATAGCATGATTACATCCATATGGATATATGATTGATGTTGTATGTATGGTATTTTGTATCATGATTACATCTATGTGATTATGATTGATGCCCGTGTGTATTATATGGTTACATAGAAGAAATAATTTGTAAGATACTAGCGTATGACAACATGATTACATATACATGTATGGTGTTATTGAGTTGAAATTAAGAAATTTGCAAAGGCATGTATTTATAGCATTTAAGCTTAATAAGTTCGAATATGAATATATGAAATTACAGATGTATATACATTAGTTTGCATATGTTTATGATATTGTGATAATTTGTTATGTAAGTAAATTTATTTACCTGCGTGTGAAATATATTAATGACAGAATTAGTATATAGAATATAGACAGTTAAAGACGAATGTTTAATAGAAAGAATATTATATAAATCCGATTTGATGATATTTCAATGAAATACAAGAAATGTAAGTATGATAAATAACCAAACTAGATTAGCAAAGAATAAGTAGTTAAGTATTGAGATATCAGAGTAGCGCGCAGCAGAAACGCGATGGAGACTGACTTAATAGATGGGGATGTAATAACTTGATGAGTATATTTTAAATGCAAAAATGAAAATATAAATAGTAAACATGATTTAAAGTTTGTGTATGATCAATTAAGGATACTGGTATCAAAAGTAACATGTTTGTGAAATGAGTAAGAAATAGACAATTAGTTCAACCCAGTAAATGTTGCTTGGTCCCATAGACAGCAAGATTAATAAAGAAACAGGATTCAGACTTTCCATGTGTTTGACGCACAAGGAATGAGCATAGTTATTTACTGAGTCATTATGACTCACACCACAATAGTTTGTTAGTTTTGCAGGTTGGTGATCTGATCGGTCAACCACAGACATCAGAGCTTGAGGAGCCGAATAGCAGCGTTGCAGTCAGCCAGTCATCAGGTCTTGGGGGAAATAAAGAGTAATAGTTTATGTTTTAGATTGTATAAGTTGTAACGTGCTGAGCACAAATTTATTTTAGAAAAGTTTTTGTATGTACGTACTTTCGGGCACGGAGCCCTGGTTGTATTATGTCTGCATTGTATTTTAGTTGGGCCCTTAGATTGCATTAATGTTGAGATACTGGCCTGAGGCCGAGATTTTATTTTCATGTTGTAAATGGATGCTGGCTATAGGCTAGGTTGCATGATGTTACGAATACATCATGCCGAAATTTTTCTAGAATCAGAGGCTTATGGAGATGGGTTTAGCCTGTCTCTAGCCGGTAACATCGCTGCTAAGGCGGGATGTTACAAGATACCATGTAGCAGCAGTCATCGACACCCTAACCTTTGCTCTGATACCACAATTGTAACACCCCACCAGAGGCAGGATGCTACCGGTAGGAGATAAGATTGACCCATCTCCATAAGCCTCAAAATTTACGAAAAATCTTACATGATGTATCCCAAAACGAACAACTTGGATCGCAGTCCAGCATCAAAGGCAATCCAAGAATACTCCAAACAAATAAAAGGACCTCAGGTCCACACAAATCTCATCAAAATCATATCCTAAGGGCTCCGCCCACATCATCTATCAACACTCAAGGGGTTTGTGCCCACCACATCATAAACCATCAAAATTTTAACTTATTAATACAACCCACGTGCTCAGCATGAAAACAACATAACATCAATCACAAATCCTAGGCCTCTAAGCCCTTTCCAGGATACATGCGAGGGTGACTGCCGCTTGGGTGATCCGCGTCTCAAGCAAGACTTCTAAAGCTGAAGTGGTTGACCCATCTGGAAGCCAACCTGCAACACTAGCAAACTGATTTGGTGTGAGTTTTAAAAACTCGGTAAGTAATCATGCAAGCATTACAAACAAATCATACAAATCAATCACACTAAATTTTTTTTTGAGTTTTCAAGTTATTACGAGTCTTAGAATTATCAACATTATATTATCGTTTATACTATACCCATATCAAATTTTCATATTACATAATTACATATTGTCAATATAATGGCTACACATTCAAAGCATACGAATCATGGATTCGAAATCACAAAGTATGTCACATAACATCGAAACCATTTCAACGTTGAAACGTGAAGTCATATATTAATACTTATCACAGTAAATATCTTTGAAATATCATCAATCGGTAAATGTAACAAACTTCCTTCAATATCAAATATCATCAAACTATCTTTCTTTACCTTCTTTAATCCATGATAACCTTACAACAACTTAATACTTGCGTGGTTTCATATACATTCACTCATACCATAGCACACTTCTTTATATATATGCAAATACAATTTCTGAATCCTTACACATATACGTACATATCAATACAATTTAGAAAACACGTTTTACAACCTCTAATATCTGCATCGATTTCAAATCATCCATTCATTTCACATAAGCATACACAATCCATACATATCACGTGTTCTGTCATTTACATACATACAATCAGACATATTTATAAACATCATAAAACCAACCACGAATCACACATAATAATCGGTACATCTAAGATCACATTATCCAACAATATATACACATGGCTGGCTTACACACACATAATGCTCGTACGGGACTCATTACCTATTTTAGAATAGGTATGAGATGATTATCCGTCCGAACAGATACTAACCAGCTCGACAACTATACCACGAGAACATCACAACCAATTAAAACCTATAAATATATATATATATATTATATATATTATATATATATCACGGCACACTAAACTCATCACACGGCTTCTCATACACAAGCACATCCTTAACAAACATTCCAGAACATGATTCAAACACTCACATACAAGCATATGTTTCAAACATATCAATATACACCTTGTTACAAAAGTCAAATGTCATGCCTTTAATAGTCCTCATAGCTTTTCTTTTATTGATTTAACATATTCCTTTCAGAATCTCTATATATGAACATTTGACATAATGTCTTTACCAAATGGACATATCCATCCTATACATATTTTAACATCATATGCATATACGAATACATACTCGTACACTTATAAATTTTCATTATCATTCACATACACAATTTCATATCGTTACAGCATACACAATTTCATATCGTTACAGATTCATACCTTTACGTACATTCATACATACACATGCATTAAGCTTATCAAATATTTCACTTCAAACACATCAATACATGCATACAGACATCAATATCATTAAACCTCTTACTTCATATCATGAATATAACAAAAATTATACATGCGATTGTCGTTCCACTTAACTACACATAACCTTGAACTGCTTCAAAAACTACTTCTTAACTATCTTCTGTTTAACCTAACATATCAATAATCTATACACATATATATGTATAATCAAAAAATGAAATCACACATTAAGCTCTCATTGCATGAGTTACTTACCTAGCTTCGCGAGCACTCCAGGTTTTAGTCATATTTATCAAAACAAATGGCAAAATGCTGTCAGATTCGCGATTTACAGAGTTCTCAACCAAACTACAATAAAATCCCGAAAATTTCCAGGATAATTAAATGAAGTCTGATTTCAATGTTTTCAGTTTCAGTAATCTTAAAACATCATTATAAACTAACTCAAGTGGTTAGTTAACTTAAATTCTCGGTTTACGTGTTTTTGGAAAATCTTCCGAAAAAATTTCCGCAAACGCTACGGAAGGGTCTCGAACCCTCCGAACCTTCCCATATTTATCCAAACATGTTCGTAATATCATAAATAACTAATAACAAACATTAAAATAAAAATACATCATTATACCCAAAAATCTACTTTTATTAGAAACTTGCAATTTCTATCGGGTCAATCAAACTCATTCCGTTTTCACTCAGATTCTACCGAATGCTCATTTTCAATATACTAATACTCAAACAATTCATTTTATATCATTACGCTACTCTACGAAACTACTGGATGCATCCAGACATTTAACAAAAAACTTGAAATTTGCGGATTTTTATCGGGAGGTCTTACCGAGATTTCGAGGGCATATACGGACTCCAAATGATCCCACTAACGCGCTGGAATCGATGAAATTCCGATCGGAGTTACTGTTCATCATGGGTCACTATTAATCCAAATCTTCTTCTCTTAATTCACATGAAACCAATCGCCATTCTGCAAAACCGACACCGCAGCCTTGTAGTACTCTTCGAGAGCTTCGATTTGGCGGGTGGCACGGGCCATGAAACGAAGCGATGGTCCGAGATCGAGAAACCCAAAGCCGCGTATTTCATTCTTTTTCTCACTGATTTCCAATGACCTGGGTGCTGCCGCCGGCCACCACAAGGTGGGGGTGGCCGACGCACCCCTCTGGCCGGTCGTGCCGGCCGACAATGGCCGGCAAGCCACCGACGCGACTGGCAGAGGCTAGGGGTGAATTTGGCGGTGGGGGGTCGAGTGGAGAGAGATGAGAGCTTATGCCATTTTTGTGATTCCAGAAAACCTTGGGGTATTTATAGAAAAATTCCTGAAAATTACAATCTGACCCCTGAAAATTTCAATTAGGTCCATGTCATGCATCTTTCTCGAAAATTGGCAATTTTGAAGCTCTTCTGATGCAAATTTCGAAAAGTGTTCAACATGAAAGTTTTTCATCTTGGAAAAAAAAGTTTGATGGTTCAAAACACAACTCGATCAGAGTTTGTTTGCAATTTTTATAGCCGAAACAAGAATCTTTTATGCGTAGAACGATGAAAATAGGAATCGTGTAACCGGTTCTCGAAACCACGCATTTCCCAAGGCGACAAAGCTTCACTTTAAAATATTCCCACCTATTTTCTAACACATAAAGTCTAATTTTCGAATACCATCCCTTTTCAAATCTGTCCATTAATTCGAAAATCTTCCTGTACTATTTTGAAAAACTCGGGAAATTACACATTTCCCATTATTTTTTTATTTTTTTGTTTTTTCTTCTTGTTTTTATCTTTAAATATTTACATATAATACACTTTGAATTTTTATCAATTTCATCCTTGAAAACTTCAGAATTCGAAAATCTTATGACATCAAAGTTGTAGATCTTTGAGTCTTCTTTCATCTGGAACTTTAATCACCTTAATCCAATATCGGAGTAAAACGTTATGGCCAAAATACGAACATTGCACAAGGTTGGAATTTCCGAAGTTGTATACTGTTAGAACTCCATATTAAATTTCTGGCCTCTAAAATCCAAATGTCAAGTCCATTTTTCTAGATATGCATCCAAAGTATTATTTCACTACCTAAAAGGTAAAAATCACAATAAACATATATAAAACATAAATTTAATTATTATGCTAAATTAAGAGGATAAATGAAACTACAAGTGTAAAATGATTCTTTTAATAAATGTGCATTTTTTAGTGTTCATCAGTTGCTTTAAGAATTCAATCTCACAATCAATGACAAGAAATGAGCAGAGAACGTAGTTGCAGATCATTTATCTAGACTCCAAAATGAGTCATCAATTGACACAACTCCTATCAATGACTATTTTCCTGATGAATTTTTATTTTCTGTAAATACAATGCCTTGATATGTTAATATTATCAATTTTCTTGTAAAAGAGAAAAATACCTCTAGATTGGAGCCATCAAGACAAGAAGAAATTTTTGACCGAAGTCAAAAGATTCTACCGGGACGATCCATATTTGTTCAAGTATTGCCCTGATAAAATTTTCTGATGATGCATACCGGACAGTGAGATAAATGGTGTTATTCAGTTTTGTCATTCAGAATCATGTGGAGGTCATTTCTCATCTAAGAAAAGTGCTACAAAAATTTTACAGTGTGGATTTTATTGGCCCACCATTTTTAAAGATACCCATGCTTTTTGCAAAACTTGTGAAAATAGTCAAAAGTTGGGATCCATTTCAAAAAGAAACATAATGCCTTTAAATCTCATCATTGTCATTGAAATCTTTGATTGTTGGGGAATAGATTTCATGGGTCCATTTCCACCGTAATTTGGATTTTTATATATTTTAGTTGTAGTCGATTGTGTCTCAAAATGGGTTGAGGCGATTCCTTGTCGAAATAATGATCACAAAAGTGTGATTAAAATTTTAAAGAAAATATTATAAGTGATGGAGGTAAACACTTTTGTAACAGACCTTTTGAGTCCTTAATGAAAAATATGGAGTTACACATAAAGTTTCCACCTCCTATCACCCTCAGACAAATGATCAAGTTGAACAAGCAAATAGGGAAATTAAATAAATTTTGGAAAAAATGGTCAATCCAAATCGCAAAGATTGGTCTCTTCGACTGACTGATGCACTTTGGGTATACCGAACAACTTTCAAAACATCTTTAAGAATGTCTCATTGTCGTCTAGTTTATGGAAAACCTTATCATTTGCTTGTAGAACTTGAGCATAAGACATATTGAGCTATTAAAGCATTCAATTCAAATCTTGAAAGCGCTAGTCATGAACGTAAACTGTAATTAAATGAACTTGAAGAGTTAAGGAATGATTCATATGAGAATGCGAAAATTCTTAAAGCAAAAACTAAGGCCTTTCATGACAGTCTAATTTCACGAAAAATATTTGAAATTGGTCAAAAAGTTTTGCTTTATTATTCTCATCTTCATTAATCTCCTGGAAAATAGAAATCCAAATGGAATGGGTCATTTTTTGTGAAGCACGTTTATCCATATGGGGCTATTGACATTGAGAATTCTGGGGATAGTGATGTATTTAAAGTGAATAGACAACGTTTGAAATCATTTTTGGAGTGTTCAAATTTTCAAGAATATCTTTCCCCAAGCAATTCCTAAACATGTGGCCTGCAAAACAACTGGAAAGTGGGGTGGGTCAGGTCTTTTGAAAGACCTGGTGAGTGAATACTGGAGGGCCAATAAAATAATATGAACTGGAATACATGATTAAATTGAAACATAGTATAAGAAAGTGTTAAAGTACTGAATTAAGACAACATAAATAATAAGCTGAGAATCCAATTTGGTAATTCAAATATGGATACATGACATAAAGATCGGGAACTTAATCTAACTGATAACTAGATACATGACTGAACCTGACTTTACTATTTTGAGCTGTTTCCCTGAACCTGACCTAGAGCTGTCATAGACTAAATAATATGTTTTATGTCATGGCTTAAATGTTATATGGTGACTTGAATCTGCATGAACTATATTAAGTTGTTTGAACTGAGAACTAACTATTGACATCCTAATCTGCTAACGTAAGCTGAATCGACGTGATCTGACTTGAAACTATGTGAACTGAACCTGATTCTGAAATCTACAAGACCTATATACTGGATCTACCTACAATGAAAGCTGCCTACTGAACATGACTTCATCCTAACTGAGGGTGCATGAGTTAACTTGAATATCTAATCCGAACATACATATGTCCTGAATGTCTAAGCTGGATAGGCTGGAACTGCGCCTAGCTACTTGAACTGGAATGCAGGTCTAAATACCTGAACTGTGAATGGATGGACCTAAAAACTGAACCAGACATGCATATAATGATCTGATTATTTGGCCTGGAATGTATGATCTGGTTATCTAGTCTGGAACGCATGGTCTGATCTGAATATCTAATTGAATGCATAAGTTACACTGAACTATCTGAACTACAGACGCATGAGCTAATTTGCTGGCTGCATGAACTGAAAACTGCATGTGGACTGTGATCATGAAACTAATGCATGCTATAACCCAAACCACCCATACCCGTGGCAAAAGCCATCCCAAACCTGTGGTGGCTTGGTTCTAATCTAACCTGTGCATGAATCATGAAATCTAGGATTGACTATATGAACCACAACCTACGAACCTGAAACTATCATGAGCTAAAAAGCTATATGTTGACCAGAGTCTGAATGACCTAAATCAACATCCTACAAGAGCTAGACATGACTATCGAAAATCATGACATGTATAGTTGAAGTTATAATGTATCTGACATGGATGCATTACTTTTAAGAATGTAATTAATTATGAAAGCATGAAATTCATATCTGAAAATCGATATTAAAATCAACAGTGCTATAAAAAAAAAACTGCTTTCGAACTCATAAAATATAAACTTTGTTCCTTCTCAAAAATCTCTATAATTCTCATAAAATAATTCCTTATGAAAACTATTTCTTAAAACATCTTTTCTGTCAGTCTGTCTCTAAAAATCCGAGTATCTGTCGAAAGCTTGACGCATGGGAGCGTTATGTATTGTCGTCCCCTCATACATCTAACTAGAGCCAGGAGTGCAAATCCATGACATTGGGCGTTACGTATCGCCGTCCCCCAAAGCATGCCACTACATGTCCCTGAAACTAGGGTCTAGGGGCGTTACGTATCGCCGTCCCCCTAGCCCTGAAATCTAGTGGTCTTGGGGCGTTACGTATCGCCGTCCCCCAAGCCACAATCTAGAGCAGGGGGTGCGGATCTATGCTACCCTCCAAACTCTGAATCTAGGATATAGGGGCATCTGTCATCCCTAGTCCTGAACTGCGTGTGCACACGATATATGAATCCGTCAATTCCATATCTGAGTCAAGTTACATACTGAGGTGGGTTTTTCTCCCATGCCTCAAAATCCAAAGAAAATCATAAAAGAACTTATTTTAAAATATCGAAAGCATAATAACATGTCATAATTTTGAAAACTGAAAAAAATGAGTTTTGAAAACGGACATGTATGATTCATGACTAGCTTGAGACTGATAGGTCTAATTTGAAAACACAACTGGCGAAGATGTTGAATTCTTGAACTGCAAGTCTATGAATGCACTGTGAATTATGAAGAACTAAAACTGATGCATGTTGCGAAATGAGACACATATGTGAAAGACATGGCATAACTGAACTTAAAAACTAAGAACTGAATATCTAAGCTGTGATACATAGACAGACATATGAACTGAAAACTAGTATGGCTACATAACCTGAATACATAGAGCAAATACCAAAACTGAAGTTATAAATTAAAAGCATGAACGATATCAAATGACTTAAGATGAATTAACATATCTGAAGGCATAAGAGAAATTATAAACTAAGTACAAGAAACTGATTGCACAAGTTTGGAGATAGCATCAAACAGAGAAGAAAAAAGAAAGGATAACATCCACTCACTGACTGAGACTCCATCGCCAGTGTACTGAAATGCTGCTGAAGGATTTCATGCAAGTTGCTAACTGAACCTGTGTCCAAGTATGGTTAGCATACCTGAACTAAAGAAACTAAATTTGGTTTATGGATGCATGAACATGTTGTTTAACTTAGCTAAGATGTTAATGCTTCTAGACATGTTGATAGGACTTTTCGGCATAGCCGATGTAGTCACTTGAAATGCCCAAGCTGTCTGTCTATGAAATGCCCAATTTAGCCTGACATGCCTATTATCTCATCATTCTTACCCAAGACTCTAACTTGGCCCAAACTATAACTTTCACACTCAAATACATTTACATCATCAATACTCATCACAATATATCAAGCTTAGCCTAATTTTATTTAACTAAGACTCATATTATTTATCATGTTACACATATCACAGTTCAACAACAGATTTTAATCAACAAGCCATATGACCAAGCCTTACTAATAGGCTTCATGCATCACTAACATCACAACAAGCTTTATAAACATAAAGTTAATCAAAACATACATACAGAAACATGATTTCCATAATTAACAAAGAAATTACATATTGCTATAAGCACTAGTTTACAAGCTTTGAAAATTTCTCAACACACACTAGGTATAAATTCAACAAACTGTAACATATAAACATCACTATCCACACTACACTTTTAAATAAACTAAACATCAAGTTTAACCAAACTTTAACATTCCAACAAATAACTTATATTTAACATAAATAATTAGTCAAGTCACTAATTTACATCTTCAAACGTTTTACCACATTTTAATACAACTTAAATCAAAACACTCTCTTAAGCTTAAATCACCATCAACAAAACAAAAAGAAAAATAAACTCTCAACTAACCTACAATATATGACCAAGTGCTAAGATTTTAAATCATTGAGTTTCATCTCAATTGAATACTTCACATAATATAATATCACTCAGAGACATAAACTAATACCATTTTTAATACACATGAGCATCATGCTTATAACTTCACAAATCACAAAACAAACTTCCCCCTCAAACTTACATATAACATTTGGCCATAATGGGAAAACCACACCCTTTAAAGTTTCCATCCAATAACTCAACTCAAGCTAGTACATGCCTAAAAACATAAATCATAACATTTCATCATCCAACACCTAAACTAATACCATTCATCAACAATGGAAATAAAAATAATCACCCTCACATACATATAAGTCTAAGCCATCACAAGAAATTACAATATTTGAAGTTTCTTTCACAACTCAAATCAAACTCATGTTAAAGCCTCATTCTATGCTTAAACCATCATCAATTACTATGAGAAACTCAAAGCAAACCCTCTAATGCAAGCACCAAATTCGTCCAACCTTTGTTCTTAGGGAAATAAAATTGGGCATTTTGAAAACAAAGCTTAAACCATGTTCAATCCATCACCAAATGCTAGCAAATGAATGCTACAAGCTCTATTGAAGCTAAAATGCCAAAATAAAATTCTAGGGTTCCTTATCCACGAATTTGGGGCTTTCTTTAATCAAGCTCAAAACTGAAAAATAGAAAGAGAAAAGGAGAAAGGAAGCTTACATGGCTTGAAGTCAAGCTTGAATCATCATCTTGGCTTGAGAAAAATGAAGTGAAAGAAAGCTTGAATTGGTTTGAGAAAAATGAAGCCATTCACGTTTTTCTTAGGGTGAGGGAAGAGTGAATAGTGTGGTTTTTATAAAGGGATGGGCTGATTTTTGTGATGGAAATAAGTAGTGGTGATATTGCTACATTATCCCACTTAATGCAAAAATCACAGGTTACTATTCATCTAAAATTAGATTGTAATGTTGACTAGTTTTTGGGCCGAATCTTAAAAACTATTCAACGCGGAAGTTGTAGGGAATCCTCTGAGCTTTCTGACAGTATAAAATTCATGACAATCAGAGTTCGTATGAAAAAGTTACAGCTGAAATACATAAGAGCTATCTGTTGACTCAGATGAATAGTAAATGTGCTAAAATTGAAAATTTTTCCGGGACCTCCGGTAGAAATTCCTAAGGTGTGAAACCTATTTTTATATTATTTTATGAATTATAACATGTCATGCATGATAATTCACTATACAGATATGACCAGACTGACCGGGGCGTTACATAAAACCAGAGGAATATGTGAGCCACAATCACAACTACCAATACATATTTTTTTTTAATTTATCACTTTGATTTCCTTTACTTTAAATTACTGCTTTGATTTACTTTAATTTGCTATTTTGATTTCCTTTACTTTTGCCGATAGTATCTAAATTTTTTGACTTGCACGATCTATTTTACTATCCATCTGATAATTGTCATTTTGTAGGTACTAATGTATTTATTACTCACCCTTTTTCAGGATCTATAAATCCAGCTCGTCATTTCTCTCTTCGACACATATAGATAAGAGAGATAGCAAAAATGGAGAAAACTTCAAGACGACGAGTCACTAATATATGTGTCTTTTATGGAACTATATCAGGAACTAAACCATAATTTGTTGAGGCTGTAAAACAATTGGGTAGAGTTATGGCAGAAAGAAACATGCATTTAGTATATGACGGTGGAAATCTTGGATTGATGGGATGTGTTTTAAAAGCCGTGTAAGAAGGTGACAGTCAAGTTTTGGGGATCATTCCAAAATCTTTGGCAGATGAAAACCTCATTGGAAAATCAAATGGAGAAGAATGCATTGTCTCGGTATGTCTGAAAGACTTATTGAAATGAACAATCATGCTGACGCTTTTATTGCTTTACTAGGTGGGCTGGGCACGTTGGAAGAGATATTCATAATTGCGTCTTGGGGGAACTTGAACATTTACCAAAAACCCATTGGACTACTTAATATTGATCGTTTTTCGAATTTTTTTTGTATTTCTTGAGGATGCCAAAAGACATGGGTTCATTTCAAAATCGGTAAAAGATATCGTCTTAACTGTAAGAAAAGATGATGAATTAATTAACCACTTCTTAGCTTATGAACCAAAAATATACCTATTTTTTCCAAGTTGAACTGGTCTGGTGACAATCGTGGCAAGAAGCGTACAATGTACTTGAATCTTAATCTGTAATTATTTTCCTTTTAAATAGTCATAGATTTAATTGTCAGTTCCACACTAATCAGGTGATATCTTCTAAACTCTACTTCTTTTTTTTAGACATTGGGGACAATGTCTCAAATTGGTTGGGGGAGGGGATAATTGACTAGATAGTTTTCATTTTTATGTTTCGTTGCTGTTTTTTTCGTTTAAAAAAAACATTTTTATGTTGATGTTTTCTGTAAAAAAAAATAATTTTTATTTACCTTGTTATTTTGTGTGTAAAAAAATATTTTATATTGATTTTCTTTCGTGTTTTTCAAAAAAGAAAACTACACACAAACTAACAATAAATTTTTAACTAACCAAGTAGAATTGTTCAGAGGTGGCTGTGTAGGGAGTTTTCGCTCTTGAGACGCATCTCAGAATAATTTGTAACAAGTTATTTTTATTCATTTCTTTTTAAATCATTTAAATTTGTGAATTCTCCATAATATTGATTAAATTTATTTTCATAAGCTCATTTGACAGATATTATCAACATATACGGTAACATATGATCATGGATTGTAAGTGAAAATTTTGTAATATTCAGTTCTCTAGTTTGTTGGAGGTAGCTCCTAAAGGCAGTGGAATTTGTGTTTTTATTGAAAAAACTAACCATGCTTTTTACTTACTAACCGGACATCTTGCCTCAGCAAGGAGTGATTGTTCGCGTAAAACGGTAGAGCTTGAGTTAAAAAAATAATAATAATCAAGCTTTTACTTAGTAACCGGACATCTTGCCTCAGTAAGCAGTAAAACAGTAGAGATTGAGTTAAAAAAGTGTGTGAATAAGTTCGATTTCGTGGCCTATCTAACTCGAGCAATTAAGTCTGTATGGGTGTTTTAACACTTAGTGCCCTAAGGCCAACTAGTCTGTGAGTCACTGTCTCAAAGCTCGTTACATGGGTTAAGGAGAAAGCTTAAGAAAATCAGACACTTTTTCCTTTTAATATCTGAAATCCGAGCAATTAAGTCAGTAGGGGTGTCTTAATACCTAGTGCCCTAAAGCCAACTGGTATGAGAGTCACTGGTCCAAAACACGTTACAAGGATTGAATATGTGTTATAATTAAAAAACAAATTGTATTTATAAATAAACTCTCGTTGCCAAAAGGTGTGAACTCGAATATAGTTTTAGGACAAAAATATTACTCTCTTTTCAATAAGACCTGTGAATATTGTGAGCACAATTAATTGGTTGATACCTTGTTTTATGTGTGTATGGAAGAATGGTAAAAAGTGCAAGAGAATTTACTTATTTGATCATTTAGAAAGAAATAAAATAATTATTAATTTGGATAAGAATTTATCTTTTAAAGTATTTTTTCACTTAAATTACTATAGACTAGTAATAAGCTGGTTGGGGGTTGTGATGAACACTAAAAAGTGTAAATTTATTAAAAGAAAAATTAATCATTTTACACTTGTAGTTTTATTATTCCCCTTAATTTAACATATTTATAAAATAATAATTAATTTTATATTTTATATTTTATATTTTATATATTTTTATTGTGATTTTTATTTCTTATGTAGGTGAAATACTTTTTACTTAGATATCGAATTGAAGTGATTCCAGTTCCAGATGAAAGAAGACTCAAAGATCTACAACTTTATTGTTGACAAATTTTTCTAGTTCTGTAGTTTTCAAGACCGAAATGGATGAAAAATCCAAAGTGTTATATGTAAATATTAAAATCCAATTAAAGAAAAAATGACAATATACGATTATCATATGGGATGGAGAAAATGGTGGATAAAGCTTGCAAAATTTCAAGCGATGGAGGTGCAAGCACCTCTATAAATAAATGTGTTCTCCACCTCATTTTCTTCTATCTGGATTCCATAGTTTTCTCTGAAAATTTATGGATTTCTAACTCTTGTGTGTTTTATTTTTAAAAAATTTCTTGTAATTTATTTTTCTTTCAGTAATAAAATTATGTGTGTTTTTAATTAAATTATGAGTAGCTAATTTCTTTTTGCTTGGGTACATGGTGAAGCTTTTAATATGAAAATATAGATTAATCTCATTTATATTATAATATATAAATTGTAATCTAATTATTAGTAATAAATTTAAAACAAGATTAATTATTGACAAACTTTGTTACCGCCTATATGGCTGGTTTTATTTTTTTT
>SKCR01049125.1:0-40051 GCA_019454045.1 Zanthoxylum bungeanum
TACCCAACTATGATTTAACTACTTCATCTTTTAATTGATATTAGAAAGATTCACAACCCTAGATCTTAAGTCATTTTATTTTCCTTAGTATTTTCTTTTATCTTTTTATTTATTTTATTTAGCAACGCCACAATCAACCAAACAAACAAACAATCTCTCTCATATCCTATCATTAATTAGATATTTGTAAATAAATAGATTCAACAATTAATAACAACAGTAGGAATTAAGTCCTCGTGGGATTGATATTTTTATACTACTTGAACGATACGTGCGCTTGCGTTATACGTGTGTGTTTACGCCGGTCACCCTTTTATCTTCCCAGAAGATTATAATGATTTTGCCTTTGCTCTTTTTCACATTCCAGCAGTAGCCTTTGGCCAAGCCTTGGGTTTCTAGAATATCGAAGTAAGGTGCGCCTTGCGCTTCTTGCCTTATTGCAAACTTTGGCTTTGTCTCATTGAGAATAGCCATTAACTCTCCAAGAGTTATCAATTGCAATTTATTACTTCTAAGATTTAAGAATAGATCTATGAAGATCCTTCATTTTTATTATCATACTTTAAGGATCTAACCCTTAGTTCTGACAAAGAAATTAGGAGTCTATTCGGCAAGCTTAATGGATTAAGCATTAAAGTTATCATCAACATGATCTTCCAAAGATTATGCTCTACTTTTGCTCAACTCCGGGCTTTAGGCCTAATATGTTATTTTATCAAATAAAGTAACTTATTAGTTTCCAGGACCATCCTGAAATGTATTCCCAATTGAAAAATTAAACCATTTAAATACATTTTCCCTAGGATTATGTTTTAAATGTCAATCTTTCAATTATATCTTGATTTTAGTAGTCACAACTATTTAATCAACGATTTTCGGTACTTTTATTTATAATGATTATTATAATCTAATTATAAAATCAACTATAATTAAATTAAATCAATATATTGATTATTATAATCCAATTATATAATCAACTATAAATGATAGTTTGAATACAGTCCAACTGTTTATTAAAATAACGATTTAAATATTAGTCCAACTAACATTTAATTTATTTATTTGACGAATGATATTTGATTTGACCGCGTATGCAAGTAATTAAACGAAATTGCAAATTAATTCTTGCCTCCTCCCACTATTTTTTCGGCGAGCCTCTAACCCTCTGTCGAGTACTCGGGAAACCGTGTTTCCTAGTGGGCTAGGATCCCGTTAAATGTCACACAATCTTGACTTTGGCCAACAAATTGTATGATAATTAACTAGGTAGATCTCTAAGATCAATTGGATCCAATCCAATTCCTAGATCCAGTAGGGGGACATCCAAGTCCGAAACATATATCTTATATATGCCAATATATCCAATATATTACCTAACCTTTTTCCTCTGAATCAACTAAGCCTTGGCTTTGGCAACACAACTTAGTGATCCCAGTCAAGCGTGACCCATTGACCATGGAAAGCTTCGTAATCAATGTCGATGGACAAGAAGTGGTCTTGACTTTGGCCAACAAACCACAACTTGGACAAGACACCGATATGGAACAAAGCTCTCGTGATTCAAACACATCCTCGACGACAAAGGCCTTGACTTTGGCCAACAAACCAATGCCAGTCTCGGATCTTGAGTAAGAATCACTCAATGGAAGGAAAACGCTTAATATTTTGCGAGGGTTTTTCGCGTGCAAATTGGCAACCAATTTATTTTCTTTGTTAAGGTCTCATCATCATACACCCTTAAACATGCATTCTAAATACATAATAAGCGCGTAAATAAAATAATAATGATATGCGGATGGATACTAAACATTGATCCTAGATCAAATCTCAAATCTCTCCATTTCCTCTCTCCTGCTAGCACACAGTATTTGCTTCTACCCGTTACACTACACTTCTAAAGAAACCTCATTTACATTGAGGGGAATAGGTGAGAAGAGAAATACAAAGAGTATAGAGGTAATAGGCGGACACGCAGGTCCAATTAATAAATTCTAAATTATTACAACAATTTCTAAAATTGCCACACCCATCTAATATCCATCCGATATACATTATTCATGCATCACAATCATGTATTCACACAAGCATGTTATCAATCAATCTAATCCATTAATTAATCTGAATATTAATGACCATCCAATGTTCAAACAACGTTTGATTTTGCGCGAGTCAAACTCGTTTTTGTGAATAAGTACTCAAAGTACGAATTCTTGAATTAAATTAAACTACAAAATTAAATCCAATTCAATTTTTATTTAATACTAATTCATTATTTAATTCCAAATTAAATATTCACACTTTATTAATGAACCTTTGCGACTTAGATTCCAAATCTAATCGTTACGGGTCTCAAAGCCCGATTAACGTCCAACGTTTATTTAAATAAAATCTAATGGGCTTTCAATTAATTTCTTTAAGGCGTGGACTTTTGGTCAACTCGGGTCAAACCCAATAAACACAAGCCCAATCAAGGAGTAACCCCATAAGCCTAGAAATCAATTTAGGCCCATTAGGCCCAATTAAACTTTAAAGGCCCATTAGTCATTTGGACTTTATGGATATGGTTTTTGGCCCAATTGGATCCAACCAATTTAGCCTAAACCAATCTTGGTACAACCAGCCCAATAAGCCCATTTACAACATTACAAGCCCAAATCCACTTAACTTAAGCCCCCATTTAATTAAATCACAAAAAAATCCAATTTCACAATTTAATTAAACTAAAGTGCATAACATAATTAATACCCAAATCAATATTTCCAAAACATCATTAGCCTACCTAATTAATCATGCTAATTAACAACAAAACATGTCCAACATATTTTATCAACAATCAAACCCAATACATGCTTATCTAAGTCTCGACTTTTGTAGGGATTTTAATGTCCAATTCGGTTTTAATCCAATCAAATCCAATTCAACATTAAATCAACATTCCCAATTGATTCCAACTCATCCAATGAATCAAAAAAAAAAAAATCCAAGACAATTAGGGTTCATGTTCAATTCGGCCAAGCCAGCCAAAAAAAATTGGGGAAAATTGTTCCAAATCAATTTTCATGAAATTGATCCTATCAAACTTCAATTAAACTACATTTAAGCCATACTCATCCCCAATTTCATAAAATAATGCTCAAATACAATTACCCAATTTAAAACCTTAAATATGTTTCATGCTCATAATGGCTCAAGATACCATTGTTGGGTTTCTATTAAGTAACAAGGATCATTTTAAAGCAATGAAACATGTATGAATACACAATGAAATATGGCGGAATCATACTCACATTGATCGTATTGGATGCTACGAAGAACAAAATTCTTTTGCCCCTCCTTGAGTGCTCGGCAACATCAGATTTTTCTTCCTCAAATTCGGTCCTAGCTCCATTGATGAATCTCCAAGCTCCAAGCTATGTATGGTGATTCCATGCTCATGAAATTGGTTCCCTATCACCTTAGGATAACTCCTTAAGTGTGCTAGCACAAGAAAATTGCCACAAACTTTCTCTTTTTCTTCTTCTTATTATTTTCGGCCAAGCCAAGAAATAAAGAAGAAAGTTAGTTCAAAACCAAGAGAGGGAGAGGAGGGAAAAGCTCAAAACCGTGAGCTATGTGAAAGAGAGAGAAGAAATTGCTTTTGTATTTTTTAATTGATTTTCCAAAAACAATTAAACATATACCATTTTTCAATTTCAAAAAGTCAAGCCATAAAAGCTTGCCACTACTACCACCATCACTCTCATCAATCAATGAATAGTGACTGGTGTCAATCACTCAAACTGAAAGACATCTATCACTTGATTGACGAATGATGTGACGCTAGATGTGACTAGCGATTTGACGCTTGATGTGATTTGAGTACCGCACTCGAATTCAAAATGCGAATGCGCTCGCAAACACTCCCGGGCTCGGGTTCGCTAATTCCAATTAATGAATTTTCTGTTGCGACGTAATTAAATGATTATGCCTAGCGAAATCACTATTCACGTTGCTAACGAATTAATTCTAAATTAACTCGTTCGCTCGAATTAAAATCTGATTTTAATTCCGCGTCGAAATCCAATTTCGTTTAATATATCGAATATATTAATTTATCGATTAATTCCAAATTAATCGCTCTCTCTCTTTTTTAAATAATATTTTATATCCCAGATAAAATATCTCCGTATTAATCCCAGATTAATTTTCTCTCTCATCTAATTAATCCCATATTAATTAAAGTGCGAGTCATACTTCATCATCAGTGAATCTTCGGGAAGCGACCCATGAGATCCCAAATATATGGCTGTAAATCGGTTCGTCGGACTATCCGAACACATAAGTACCTAGTACTACGTTTTTACCTATTTACAAGACAAGGTTGGCTTCTAGCAAAGCGCCATGCCTACCAAATTCTCCAGAAATATCCTTACAGGAATATAGTGATCTATATCAGGCGTAGTATATGTAGTATTGTGTATGTCGATCCAGTATCAGATGGTCACGTGTTAGGCCTGGGGCTGGAATTGTGTATGCCCCGTACAAGCACATATCGGATCTCTGGTAACTAGTCTCTATAATCGGATATACATGACCTAGTCATAATATCCGATAGCTGCTGCAGCATATAAGAGAACAAGTTCCGTATCCTACGTGATCATCATCTCCACTATAACTGAAGTGATACTTCCATCTTACACACACACCCAATACACTACGATTCTCAATATATACCCAGAAGAGGCGTACACAGAACCGGTTAAAGCCCTGGACGACCAAAACCAAGCATATTGATTGTCGCAAGTATTAGCGGTGCAAGTCTCAGGTTAAGACCAAATACACCTACCCTGAATTCGGACTTCCATAGACATATAATTATATACCAATGGAATTCTGAAGGGGTCTATCCAGAGCAAAGCTGTTTCCCGTACCATCGGTAAAACAACAACCTCCTATTACACTTGCATGAGTATCCTATACCAAAATATATGATAACTAGCCGTTATGCCCTCACACGCGCACACGTGTAATACTAGTCTTTTACGCATTATCGATGTCCAATCTCGATAATACTCTGACTATGGATATTTAATGATTATCCTTCATGGATTGATACTGTCTCATATCATCTCAATCCATGAACAAATCATAGGGACCTCCTATCATTTATACATCTTGGTGATCTAATCACAAATGATAAGAGTGCAATCTCCTTTGTCACATAGTTAATTTGTACAACAACACCATGATCTGTACAAATAGTGACGCTATGGGTCATAATTGTCCAACAAGGGGAACCATGAAGAAGAATGTGCGAGGGGGAGAGGGGCCCCCTGCCGCCGCCACCACACAAAGGTTGGTGGTTGCAAGAGAGTGAGAGTAAATTTCAAAAGAAAATGGCAAAATAAAAAGATTTTGCAAGACAAAAGAAAAAAAAAAGGAAAACAAGCAAAAAAGAAGAAAAAAGAAATCTAAAACTGAGAAAGGATATGTGATCTTGAGATGGGGGAAGAAATGAAAAGAAGAAAGAAAGAGATATGGAGAGAAAAAGGAGGAGATAAGAGAGCTAGAGTGGGAGAGGGGTGGTGCCGCCGACTTATCCATCATATATCAAAGCCTCGTTTTGATATTTTTTTTTTTCAATTTTAATAATAATTTACTTATTTACCTCACCTCATATTTTACACTTTTCAAAAGATTTGATTCGGTATGGGTGGTATCTGAAAATGCTTGAATATTTTCTCTTATACAAAAAATATACCACACCTCAAGGGAGATATCTAAAAATATCCCAAATAATTAAACCTCTATCCACATAATACAACACCAATCCAATCGATTCAGATTTAACAAGCGGTGATTTTTGCCAGTAGAGCAACAGTAGCACTTAATTTCCTTCTAGCACTGCTTTTCTCCTTTCGCATGTTACACCCCATTCATCCCCTCTCTCTCTTCCTACATTTACAATAAAAGCATTTGTTTTAAAAAATTTAATTATTTGACTTAACAAAATGATTTTTTTTTTAATTTCTTTGTTTTAAGTTTTAAATGATAATAATACCTATACTTCTTTAAATAAATTATTATTTTTTATTTAATAATTTTTTTCATTATTTTAATTTTACGACAAAGCAACATCATCATTGTCAAAACTTGATCTACCTATTTTTTGGGTAAAAATATATAAAAAAAAATAGGTGAATCTCACGTACTTTCTGAATTTTTTTTAATATAAATTGTGTCGAACTACTCGAGAGTTTTTTGGAAGATTTCTAGCAGGACGTCACACGCCTCCAACAGTGGACCTCCGAGTACTCAATCCCTACTCTTGTAGACCTTTCCTTTTTAAAAAAACTTATATTTCAATCTCGCTCTAAGCATTTCCTCGAAGAATTTTCCCTCATTTTTTTCTCCAATCCAAAGTCCCTCGATCGCCTCATCGAAATGCTACATAATGTTGTCCAATCTTCCACATCACTTGCATCTAAAAAGACCAATTGACATGATCCAAGCCACATATCGATTCAGATTTATCCAATTTGTGAGTCATGTATCCAAGGAAAGATGACAAAGGCCCATTTCTAAGTGTGGACACTGTGCTGGAGATTTACTGGAACTAATACACAGCGATGTGTGTGGTCCATTAAATTATTGCCGCTCATGATGGTTCCACATACTTTGTGACTTTCACAGATGACAAGTCTAGATATGAATATATCTATATGATGAAACATAAGTCGGAACATTTGACAAGTTCAAAATATTCCAAAACGAAGTAGAAACACAAACCAGTAAATTCATTAAATTCCTTAGATCAGATCGAGGCGGTGAATATATGAGTAAAGAATTCAGAAGTTATTTAAGGAAGAATGAAATTCTTGCCCAATATAGCCCACCAGGAACACCGCAGCACAATGGTGTGTCTGAACGAAGAAATCATACTTTATTAGATATGGTGCGATCCATGATGAGCTATACAAATCTTCCTTATTATCTTTGGGGTTATGCTTTAATAACTGCTGCTGCCTACATACTTAATAGGGTTCCATCGAAAGCTGTTTCTACGACCCCCTATCAAATATGGTTCGGTAGAAATCCAAGTCTTAGGCATTTAAAGATTTGAGGTTGTCCTGCATACGTTAGAATTACGCAACGGGATAAACTAGCACCCATATGGTATAAATGTAGGTTCGTTGGATATCCTTATAATTCCAGGGGATATCAATTCTACGATTCCGAGCAACGAAATGTATTTGTTGTTCACTTTGCAACTTTTCTTGAAAAGTAATTTTTAAGAGAAAATGGGAGTTGTAGAGAGATTAAACTTGATGAGTTTGATCCCAACATTAAGGAACCTGAGATGGAACCAGAGATTCAATTAGATGAAGGATCTACAATACAGGTTTTACGTAAGTCGAATAGAATATCAAGGCCTCCTGAGAGACTGTTTTTAACATATGATGTGAGCCTTGATGTTCTCCTATTGGAGGAAACAGATCCGACTATGTATAAATAAATGATATTGGATATCGATTCGGGAAAATGGCAGGAAGCCATGAAATCCGAAATGGATTTAATGCATGCCAATCAAGTCTGGGACTTAGTTGAACTTCCTGAATAAGTTAAACCTATTGGCTGTAAATGGGTTTACAAAAGGAAGCGAGGGCCCGATGGAAAGGTGGAAACCTTTAAGGCCCGACTGGTAGCGAAAGGTTACACTCAACGTCCTGGGATTGACTATGAGGAAACTTTTTCACCAGTAGCCATGCTAAAATCCATTAGGATTCTATTATCCATTGCTTTATATCACGACTATGAAATATGACAGATGGATGTGAAAATCGCTTTCCTAAATGGATTCCTTAAAGAGGATATCTATATGGAACAACCAGAGGGTTTCGTATCTAGTGAGACTTTAAACTTGGTTTGTAAGCTCCAAAAGTCTATTTATGGACTTAAACAGGCATCCCGAAGATGGAATCGTCATTTTGATGAGATAATTAGATTATCTGGATTCATCAAAAATGAGGAAGAACCATGTGTTTATAAGAAAGTTAGTGGGAACATGATAGTTTTCCTAGTCTTGTATGTAGTTGACATCCTTATTATAGGAAATGATATATGGATGATGCAAAGTGTGAAAGCCTACATTTGCAAGAACTTCTCCATTAAAGATATGGGTTAATCTTCCTATATACTAGGTATAAGGCTCTACCGAGATAGATTTAGGAAGCTTATAGGGTTGTCACAATCGACGTACATAGATAAGATATTAGAAAGGTACAGTTTTACCAACTGCAAGGCAGCAAATGTACCTTTCCGATACGGCATACATCTTTCGAAGAAAATGGTACCTCAAACTGAGGAAGAAAGAGTTAGGATGTCTAACTTGTCAAATGCTTCTTGTATTAGAAGCATAATGTATGATATGCTATGTACCAGACCTGACATCAGTTTCGGCGTCAGTGTGACCAGCCGATATCAATCTGATCTAGGTAATGATCATTGGACAGCCGTGAAACATATCCTTAAATATCTTAAAGGTACTAGTAATAAGTTTCTGATATATGGAGAAAATGAGCTACAAGTTAAGCGTACAGACTCCGACTTCCAAGGAGATCCAGATGATAGAAAATCTACATCAGGATACATATTTACCATTAACGTTGGTACTGTTAGTTGGCGATGTTCAAAGCAAGGCTCAACAACTGATTCCACCACAATTTGATGCCATGTATGTCGAAAACCTTTCATGGTCTGGCCTCTAGATGTTCGTTGGGTGTGGACCGATGCACTTGGTAATCAAGTGTGAAGTAAGATAGGATCCGTCGGCCCATATGTGTACTACAAGCGGTTTATGTATCCATGTGAGTAAAGTCACGATTCTTAAAGACTTTGGCCAAAGCTGATCACCTAGGGTGGATTACATCAGTTGTAAAGAATCATGGACATGTCGACATGGGATGTACGCCTTGGAAACTTGACGGTGGATTCTATGTTTCCTAAGCACAACTCGGATAGCCTACGACAGAAGGATTGTTAAGCATATGTGATGACCTTGACTTGTATAATTCAGAAAAGTTATTCGTGTTCTTCGCGAATTCAGAAGTGGTCAAATTGCGTATATATTAGCTAGGCTTATATGACGAACGTGTTTGAACTTCGAGAGTCCCAATATGAAGTGTACTCGTTGAGCACTTGGGTAGCCAATTAATTTGGATAAAAGATAAAATTCGATATTATAATTATCAACTAAGATAATCAAGTGTTATTGGTTAACATTGATTATCTACTTTGACATAATTGGATTAATTGGATTAATTCAATAATTACACAACAGCCTAATTGTAAAATCATAATTATCTCTACCATTTGAGGATATTATGGTAATTGTAAGTATGTAATAATATGTGGTTTTGGCTTGATTTAATTGGATTAAATCAAGGTGGCAAACATTTAACTAATCCATTTCCTAATCCTTGGCTTGATTTAATTGGATTAAATTAAAGTGGGAGACAATGGAGATTAGTCACACATAATTATACATATTTGGACAAATTAGATTAAGCCCACTTAAAAGTTGATTACAACTTTTATTAATTAAAAATTTCCTAAGTTTTGTTATAAATTACAAGCTTTAGGAATGTTTTAATTACAAGTACAAATACAAGCAAATTCTTAGAGAGATTAGCCTAAGTTAGAGAAGTGTTTAGAGAAGCTTGTGAGGTCTCTATAACATTTCATCTAGGAGAAATGAAGATTGGATCTTGAAGTGAAGCTTGGAAGCATTGGAAACAAGATTGGATCTTGAAGTCAAGCTTGCACACCTTGGAGGTTCTCCAACAATTTCAACCAAGGAGAAGTAGATTGGATCTTACATCAAGCTTACTAGGTAATGTTTAATCTTCTCCTAAGCTATGTTCATTTGTGTATTAGATGCATGATCACATATCTTAATGTTGAAATAAGGCTAATCAATTGTGTTATGATACTTTAGAAGTATAAACACAACATGCTTATGTATTAGGTCAAAAATGTTCATGTTGGACATGAAACAATTAATAAGAATTTGGAACTCTAGATTAAAACTTAGAGCTATGGCTACCATTCTAGATTCATTTGACCACCTTTAAGTGAACTAGAATTGTTAATGAGACATTTCTAATTGGGATTCTGAAATGATTTGTGTATTGGATTCAAAATTTACACAAATGCGTATTTAGAATAAATTTATGTTTTTTTGTAAAAATATTTGATATTTTGAAAAACTTGATTTTTATTCTATAACATGTGTTGATGTTGGTTTTGAAATTAAAAATTAATTTTGGGTGTTTTTGATGTGTTTAGGGAAGACCGAAAAAAATTAGGACAATAGGCCATAATTGCTTCAGCTATCTGGAAATTTTCCAGAGAGCTAAAACTTTCATTTGAAATGAAAAAAAAATAATAATGATGCTGCGTGTTACAGTGACACGAGCACTGTAGCGCGTATAATGCGCATGTCACTGTAGCCCACGCGGGTACGCGCTACGCGCGCTGATTGTTTCATCCGTTTTTGAGTTTTCGGATACCGATTCAGCCCCAGATTTTTTCTATACACTCGTAATGGAATATAGTATTTCATTAAATAATTTAAAATTACACCCATGCTTAATATCCACGGGTTAGACCTACTTCCGCTGTGCGGGGCACCGATCCGACCCTAGAGGTTCCACAACTACCCCAACATTACATACCAAAAGTAGTTTTCAGAGAAGTTTTCCAGAAATAGAATTGTCTTCAGATAAGTAAAGAGATCTAAAGAAAAATTGATTTTCTTGAAATGACTTTGGTTTTAGAATAATGGATTTTCAAAAGCATTTCAATTCCTGTTTTGAACTGTTCATTCACTAGGTCATTCAAATGATCTGACCCCCCACTCCCAGTGTTTTTGTTTTGCAGGTTTACCCGGAAGACGAGTTCGAGAGGATGGATACTGATGGAAGTCACTAGGGTGTTGGTCCACCAGGTCGTGTACAGAGTTTCAGCACAGTCAGAGTCAAGAAAGTTGTATGTCAGATATTATAAATGTATGAGTCTTGTGATGAGTTACAAGTGTCTATGAACAAAGTTGTATAGAGAAGTAATAATGAGTATATAGTTATGAGTTGGGCAAAGGTCCCTATGCATGAGTCTATATTTGAGATGAGTTATTAGTGATGTATACAGTCAGTAAGTCAGAGGCTCAGCCGATAGCAACTCCGGAAGGAGGATGCTACAAAGCTGGTATCAAAGCATGATCTAGGGAGTCAGTGAATGCAGTGGTTATAGTATTGGGGTATTGTATACGTAGTTGAAAATCCTTTCGGGAATTATTTTGGTTTATTTTTAGAAGTTCAAGATAAGTTATGGAACTAGATAGTAGAGTTCCAAGAATGTTCACCCAGGGGATTAAAAAGAAAAAGCTATGGGAAAAGTAAGGAATGATGTACAGATGCTTAAAGCAACCAGAAGCAGTAAGAGGTAGAGATACATAATCAGAAAATAAGAAATTTCCAGAACTTGTAATAGCAATGAGGATATGACAAGTCTGAGCAAGAATAAAGATGTTAGATAGATCCAAGTAAGATTCATTCCCTCATTAGAAAATTTCTTTAAGTAGATCCAATAGCCTTTGCGTACCTCTTATAGATAGTAAGTTCCCCAAATAACGAAGAATAGTTAGAAAGATAAAAGCACCAAGAAATCGGGATTAGTCGTGAAAGTTTTCAATAGACATGAGATGCCACAAAGGATGTAGAGCTTCTAGACACCTAAACCAGGCTCGTAAGCAAATAAAATGAAAGTCGTAAGGAAATATGATTAGCTGCCTTAACCAAGAAACCCGATAAAGATAAGGCCTTGATCTACCCAGATTCTAACCTCTCAGTGGTATCGATTAAGAGAACAGTCCTGATAGGGTCTATCTCATACCAATTTCACATGAGTAATATACTCTATCAGGGCATATTATACCAGAACAAGAACATCGATATCAGTTCAGATATAAAATGCTTGTCATATCCTTTACCAGCAATATTCTGAGACAGAGATAGCAAACCTTGAGAGATGGTTCACCCAGGAAGGGGCCAAGAGGCTTATAAGGCTAGAAAAGAAAAGAACTCGACATACAACAAGATTGGAAAATTTGTTGCACCACTAAGAACCCTTAGAGCAGACCAATGACAATAGAAATCCGTGTAAGTTTACAAGGACAAATCCATGAGATTGAAGGTACCCGAGATTTAACAAGAATACTAGCACGAACAAGTAAGATTAAATGGCATAATTGTAGCCTATAGAAATAGCAGAGGGCGGAGATCTATGAAGTAGCCCATAAGAACGAACCACCGCTAGTATCGACAGCACGACTTAGAGCCAAGAGATAGGCTATGGAAATAATAAAGAAGGATACAAGAAGTAACAATGAAGATCAATACATATAGTAACATAGATAACGTAGCTTAGAAGATAATGTAATGGAAACCTCAAGATAGTTAATAAAAGTTGTGGAACCCTAAGGTATGGAGAAAGCGATGCAGATCCCAACATAATGAACAATAACCCTTATGTCCAATAGCCCCAACCCCAGTAAGTGTATAGACACCTCACTAGTCCATCACTGAACTTAGACAAATAATAGTAATAAATATTCACAGATCTCTACGAAATATATATAGTCACCCATCAAGTTAGAGCCTAGTAAAGATTTGAACAAGTATAGGAGAATACTTAACGGGATAGACAAATCATGAGACAGCAAGACAGTCGAACCAATGAGTTAAACAGAACCTAGATAAGAATCATAAGATAGTAATATTTGTATGAGATAGAATTGAATTCATAATAAGTCTAGCCAAATCTAGAAGTAATAACCTGCCTAACGTAGATTTGAGAGTCTGCAAGGAAGTAAATGCTCAAAAAGTAAGGAACCAGAGTAAAAAACATAGATAAAGACCCTTCGAATTAAGGTATATGACTTATACATAGCTTCCTACAAGAATAGAGAGGAAGAATTAGAAAGAAAGCAGCACCCAAACCAAAAGTTCAATAGCGATACCATAACTTGTCATAAAATATGAAACTTCCAGGGAAGTAATGACTTAAGAGGTTCAAGAAACTGAGATTAGTAGGAAGAATAACAAATGAAATATACTAGGATTTTCAAAAGAGCATGAACCTTAAAGAGTTTTTCAGTAAATGATAGTGTGACCAATAATCGAAAATGAATTACGAGTAAAGTTGAAGAAGGTACTTCAAATAGTTCCAGACAGTAGTACCTTAGTGTGGGAGCCTAATATCAGATATGTAAATAAGGGAATCTAAGGATTATAAATGAACAGCTTGTGCAACTACAACACATATAGCTAGTGAAACCACCATAACCGAAAAAGACTTCAGGATCAGCCCCACCTCCCAATCCTTATTAAACAACAGTAATAATGATGGACCTCGATGTTCATCCCGTAGATATCCCCAGAATCAGGTGAATCCGTGGTGGAGTATAGTAATTTATAAGTTAAGGAAATAGACATTTAAAAGATAATATCCTTCAGATAAGAAGACTGAGACATAAACAAAGAACCTTCAGATATAGAGAATAAGAGCAGACGAGAAGAGGAAAAGAACTCTAAGTAAAAGAGTTAGAATAGTAGTTGTCTAGATAAAATGATGAAAAAAGGAAAATATTAGTCAAGCAATAACATGAATACATAAGAAACAGTGTTAGACATGACTAAGGACGTGTAACAACAGACTTCTCTATTTAGGAAATGAAAAAGAAAGGTATCAACCGAATATATGGTGGAATGCTTAGCAGCGAGCCCTTGGGTGCTAGCGTAAGACCAAAACTCTATTAAATATAGATTGAGAGAAAGATAACGATAATAGCCCGAATGTTTTCCTTCGCAGTGCACCGTTATGGATAATGCTCGGGATGACTTAAGGCAGATATATTAAGTATAATGTAAAAAAAGGGCTAGGAAACTAAACATACAGATATTGTATTATAATGTGAATAGTAAGGAGTACAATTAAGCACAAGTATACATACAATTAAGCTTAATATATGTACCCCATTCCTGAAACTTTAGCCAATGAGAGAAAGACCCCCAGAGAAAAGCAACTGGGAATTAACATCCTAAGTATAAGAGGCATCGATAAACAATAATAGTAAGCTAGAATTACATGGAGAGTTGGACCATGAACTATAAAGTTCTAATCCCTACAGATAGGCAGAGATAGAAGAACTTGAAGGACGAAACTTATAAGTAATCAGAGCTTAGCGAGGGGAAAATGGAGAAATAAATAGTTAAGTTATGAGAATGAATGACAGAATAAGGTCGAGTATTTAGAGCTAAGGAAATACCTAATAAGATTATCCTTTATGCATTTACACCCTGACTAGCAGCGGGATATGAGAAAACTTAACCATTGAACACACTAGTATTTCTAGAGGAACTCGAAAGTACTAGTTAAGAAGAAACCGATTGAGGAAAAGAATTTTGAGCATCACTAGAGGTCTAGAAATGGGATTTCTTCGATGCATCACAATAGTTGTAGTATGACAGTAATGTATAGCACTCAACATAGATTGTATGAAGTAAGGACGAGGAATTACCTCTCAATCAAGAATTCATTAGAACTCATGAACCTTGGAATAATATGTGTCGGAATCGTATGTGTAAGCATAATAAGAGAAGTCATTCATGAAGTAACTATTAAGATAAGAAGAAGAATAACATATACTTACTAGCCAAATAGTAAACAATCAATTTGACGGATCTTAGTTATTTAATCAAATTGAACCCAGATAATACAAAATAGGTTACAATAGAATAAGAGTTCATGTAGATAATTAGACTACAGCCCCAGTTATACAATGTCCAACATGAAAATCACATAGTCCTTTGATATACTGACAGCGTACAGAAGGCCGTCAGAAATAATGTGATATAAATGATGAAACAGAGTTGGTCATGAGAATGTAGTCAGTTGAAAGTTGGTGGCTTAAAATTAGCGTGTGTATAAATTTTGATAAGTTATTCAATGTAAATGATTCCAAGCCTAGACAAATTCCAGAGTCCAATCTTAAAGAGGATTCAAGGATGAATCTTATTTAAGGGGGGAGAAAAATAACACCCCCGATATTTTCGATGACTACTATATTTTAGGTGGATTGATACATGATAAAATCATGTTCAAGTGTGTATGCACTCGTGGAATTACATTTCAGACATTTGAGGTGTCCTTTACAGTTCCGATATGAAATTGACTTTCAGTTCCACTCAGTATAGTCCTTAGTATTTGGGCCATAACGTTTTCATACAATCTCTGATTTTTATGCATTTTA
The DNA here is from genome assembly GCA_019454045.1 of Zanthoxylum bungeanum. Classification (NCBI taxonomy): domain Eukaryota; kingdom Viridiplantae; phylum Streptophyta; class Magnoliopsida; order Sapindales; family Rutaceae; genus Zanthoxylum; species Zanthoxylum bungeanum. The sequence continues at coordinate 15,350 of SKCR01049125.1, forward strand.
TATCATTGGAAAGCTAAGACCGATTTCTTTAACTTCCGCTTTAGATATTTTTCAAATTTTGAATTTGAAGCAGGTCAAAATCATAAATTTCGTGGCCGCTACAGTAAGTAAAATTCGGAATTAACTATAATTGAGTGATGTGGCAGTTTTGGACCACTCTCATTGCAAAAAAAAAAAAAAAACAAAACAAAAATCAGCCATTTGCACTATTTATCATCTCATTTTCTCCTTTAAGTCACGAATTTGGACCCAAATTAATCAAAAAATTTCTCTATTTTCCCATGCCAATGGAGAATGAAAAATTGATGATGCCAAGAATTCTTTTATGCAAGTAAGTTTCTAACACTCTCTTTCATTAATTTTCAATTTTGGACAATTAAATCAAACCCCAAATTTGCATCTTGCATACCTAGAGTTTGGATTTGTTAATTGGCATTGGAAGTGTGTTGTTAGCATGCTTTTGAAAGGTGTTGTTGATAGCATTGAGCATGAATTGAGTTCTTTTGTAAATACCCAAATTATGGAAACCCCAGGTATTATAGTTAAAATAGGATTGATGAGGATTGGATATTATTTGATAATATAAATGTAAAAATAGTGATGATGGAAGTGTGTTAGTGTTGAATTGCTTGAGTGGTGTTGCAAAAATTTTGATATCAATGAATGATGATGAATTCGGCCATAGAGGTTTTGGAGACTAAATTTTGGTTATTTTAGGGCTGAATCTAAATGATTAGAGAGTGAATAAGATGGATTGAAATATTATAATGTATTTAAAATGGTCAAGGAATTGAAACCTGAAAAGAAATTGGTTGAATTGGGTATGTTATTTCGCACACCAAATGTTCGACGAAATGTCCCAATGAACAAAAATAATTATTCGGATAGATTTGAATGAATAAATATATGTTTTAGACACTTGGAACTCTAAAGAATACAGCTAAGGTGAATAAAATCGGAAGAGCGGCAAAACTCACAAGTTAGGCAGTGAAGTAAGTTTACAGGACATCCTGGACAAGTCTTAGTAATGTGCTTATAACTTGGGTTTTAGACATCCAATTGCCAATCCGTAAAATTTTGAGTGAACTAGACATGATTATGAATAATATATACAAAAATCAAAATTTATAGACTTAAGACGAAGTCGCACCAAATTTTTAAACCTGGTCGTACTGCAGTAGTCCACTGGTTCTGTGTTAACAGAATAGAGCATAAAGAAAAAGTTATAACTTGTGTTCTAGGAATTTAAATCATGATCCATAAATTTTGACATATAATAGACACATAAATGAATATTCTATTAAAATTTCAACCCCAGATTCTATTATAAGTGTTAGTGCACTGAAATTTTCTGGAAAAAATGGCATAATATAGAGTTTGCGAGAAGTAGCTTGTGAGATCCTCGAACGAGCGCAATAAAAATTGTTAGATTACCGATGCATAATCACACGCATATAACGCAAGCGCACGTATCGTTCAAGTAGTATAAAAAGTATCGATCCCATGAGGACTTAATACCTAAGCTAATAATTTATGAAGCCAAATTAATACAAGTATCTAATAGATTGGATGTTGATTGGATGATGACTTTAAACTTAAAACAAGAAAATAAAATAGCTCGAATGTAGATTGAGGAAAATTCAATATTATTAAACTATCTAGGGTGTGAATCTTTCTAATATCTTTTAAAAGATGAAGTGGTTATTTTACGTTTGTGTAATATATCGGTTTATTAACCTGTTGTTGGGAAGCTCCGGCCGCGATTGCGCAACAGAAAATCAAAACTTAAGAAATTATGATGCCGCTATCCATTTGCCCAAGACCCATTTGTTTTGATTATTCTACAAGCCTAGGCATGTTACAATATATTCTAAGCATAAAAACTCATAAAACATGCAAAGATTATAAACCTAAACATGCTAACTATCATAAGAACTCTAATTAAAATAAAGAAAGAAAAAGACTTACTTGAACCGAAGACTCCTCCAGTCCTCCCTCCAATCTACAAGCTTTTCTCGAACTCAGCAAGCTCTTCCACGTTCCAAAGAGCCACCCAAGTGTGTGGCCTCCAAAGATGCACACACCAAAGCCAATACTCAACGGCAAGACTATGCCTTGAGTGCACAAGTATTTTGCCCTTGGTGCTAGCCTAGGAAAATACCTCAAAACTTTTAACTCGAGGTTCCTATTGTCAATTAGACTTAAGGATCCACAAAATAAGTGGCTTACTCTTCAACTTTAGAGTTGCTCACTTATATAAACCCAAGCTATGAAGGTTTGGTGCAAAAATTTGTAAAGAATTCACTGGGTTTATATAGGTGCTCCAAAGAAAACAAAATTAATTAAGAATCCGATGTGGGATAAATACTAATTTAATCTTAGCCATTGGATCTTAATTTAGTGGTTTAATGAGATTATAAAACCCTAATAAGAGTTTGGGCCGAATTGAAATTCAAAACAATAATAACAAATAATTTTTTTACTATTCATGTTTTATTTATTTATTTATTATTCAATTCCCAAAGTGCCCTATCGTCATTCACCAATCCCTAAGCCACTATTAAACCTCATAAATGATCTGTTCAATAATTAAACACATTGAACCATTTATGAAAAATTCCTACAGCAATCATATATGCTGTTAATTGTACTGTGCATTGTTAACCATTGATTTCAAATTTGTTGTGTGTGACCTTTTGGGTTCCCCTCAAGTTGGACATGAAATGAATCATGATAATTTAATCGAACATAAATTATCCTCCGATCAAATGGTCGTTCAATATGATACGGTCCCTCGTCTGAGTGTATCCCCACCGTTTGACCTAGGGTATGGAAAATGTCTACCCATATAGTCAAATGTATGATCTTGATAGTGTCATGAATCGTGCTAACCAAAGAATCTCACATGATTCTTCCGCTGCAGCCACAGTCTTAAACACTGATCACACATATCAACCCGCGAACTAGAATACTACTCTTATAAGAAAATATTATCCGAGAGAGTGGCGATTCTCTGTTGTATTTTTAAAACCTTCATGTGTTTCAACAAATGACCCAATCATACCCTTATGACCATATCTTTTGAACCGGGGAAGGAGAATGTCAAAGTTATTTGATCCACACATAAGATTGTAAAGACCTCAAGTCTAAGGACTAGTCATACAATCGATACATGAAAGTTATCACAGACACATGAGATAAACACTCCATGTGAAAATTTTCGGCGGTCAGTTCGATGGACACGAGCAACTCATGCATCCATGTGATACACCAAGCGGACGGATCTCCGCTAGTAGCCTATGAGATCGGCTACCCCACTTAAGGGTGGATCATATCATCATGCTAGTCTCTTCGCTTTGTGAACACCCAGATTATTCACAAAACTATGACTAGGAACGTTTAAGAGTAATGATTCTCATAAGGCGTGGAAACCATCATCTTATTACTCCAAGGGATTTTTACAGTGTTTGATGATTATTATATAATCTATGTAAGACACGTATAATAAATATTGCCATTTTATTAATTAATGAAAATATTACAAATACATGTACATATAGCTCATCCACAAGTTGGGTATAGGGCATATCCCTAACAATCTCTCACTTGCACTATAGCCAACTAGTATGAATCTGGACACCATACTCTCGGGTGTGCCTATCATGCTTTTGTTGAGTCAGCCCTTTAGTCAGAGAATCTGTATGATTATCTTCTGTGGGTATTTTCTCTATAATAACTTCTTTTCTCTCAACAATCTCCCTGATGAGATGAAATCGCCTGATACATGCTTGGATTTCTGGTGGGGACCTTGGTTTCTTGATTGAGCAATGGTGCCGTGTTGTCACATTACATCATGACGCCATTCTTATCGCGGGAAGCACTTCCAGCTCCGTGATGAACTTCTTTATCCAGACTGCTTCTTTAGCTGCCTCAGATGCTGCAATATACTTGGCTTCAGTGGTGGAGTCCGTTGTAGTTGACTGCTTTGAGCTTTTCCAACTGACAGTCACACTCTGTCATTCAAAGTAAACAGATATCCTGTTTACGATCTGCTGTCATCCATATCGATCTGAAAGCTCGCATCACAGTAACCAATGACTTCCATCTCAGAACAATCTCCGTATGTCAAGAACAAATCCTTAGTTCTTCTCAGATACTTGATGATTGTTTTGACAGCTGCCCAATGTTGCTCACCAGGATTTGCCTGATACCTGCTCGTTATGCTAAGAGCATAAGAGACACCAGGTCTTGTACATAGCATGGCGTATATGATCGATCCTATTGCTGAAGCATAAATGATCCTACTCATACGCTCTCTATCTGAAGGAGTATGTGGAGATTGCTCCTTAGATAATTTGATTCCATGACAAGTAGGTAAATTACCTCTTTTGGAATCTTCCATTTGGAATATTTTCAAAACTTTATCTATGTATGTAGATTGAGAAAGTCCTAACAACCTCTTATATCTATTACGGTAGATCTTAATGCCGAGGGTGTAGGATGGTTCTCCAAATATTTTCCATGGAGAAATTCTGGGATAACCATTGCTTGGTGGCTTGCATCATGGGAATATCATTCCAGATGATTAATATGTCATCGACATATAATACAAGAAATACAACACACTCCCACAACTTTTCCTGTAAACACAAGGCTCGTCTACATTTTTGATGAAGTCAAATTCTTTGATTGTCTCATCAAATCGTATATTCCAACTTCTGGAGGCTTGCTTGAGTCCATAAATGGTCGTTTAAGCTTGCATACTTTATTATGATCATCCTTAGATGCAAAACCTCAGGTTGTGTCATATAGACTTCCTCTACGAGGTTCCCATAAGGAAAGCTGTTTTGACATCCATCTGCCAAATCTCATAATCAAAGTGTGCAGCTAGTGCCAGTGAAATTCGAATGGACTTTATCATTGCAACATGCGAGAAGGTTTGTCATAGTCAATTCCTTGGATTTGCCTATAACCTTCGCCACAACCTAGCCTTATAGGTTTGGATGTTGCCTTCTGCATCAGTTTTACGCTTGTAAATCCACTTGCAGCCTATGGGTTTTCCCTTCAGGTGCATCCACCAAGTTACAGACTTGATTCTGATACATAGAGTCTATTTCGGATTTCATGGCCTCAAGCCACTTGACTGAATCAATGTCACGTATTGCTTCGTCATAACTGGTGGGATCGTCATTATCAATGACCTGATCACGTTCCTCATCAATATGGAAACCATATCTTTCAGGCTCATATCTTTCCTACCAGACCTTCTAAGTTCATAACTTTGTGGTTGTTCCGTTGCTGCCCTTTTGAGGGGCCTGGGGCTTAGTTCATGTTAGTTTGTTCTTCTCGTACCCTTATCGAGGGTCAAGTCTACTCCCACCTTTTGAAGGAAATTCATTCTCTAGAAATTTAGCATTTCGTGAGACAAATGTCTTTGTTCATTTGGATGTAGAACACGTATGCTCTTGAGTCAAGGCAAATCCTACAAACTTACATTTATTTTCCCTATCATCCAATTTTTTAGTTTGTGTGAGCTTAACATATGCGTGACATCCCCAAACTCTTAGATAACTAAGACTAGGACGTTTCCCAGACCATAACTCATATGTGTTTGACTAACGTCTTGGAAGGAACTTGGTTTTTTAGTAGTAGTGTTGCAGTTTCTAAAGCAAGACCCCAAATGAAAGAGGTAGATCTGTGCCTGGCATCATTGATTGGACCATATCATATATATAATGTCCGATTTCTCCTTTCGGAGACCTCATTATGCTGTGGAGTTCCCGGAGGAGTCCACTGGGAACCAATGCCATTTTCTCTCAAGTAGTCTTGAAATTCGTTGCTTAAGTTTTTACCACCTCGGTCAGACCTTAGTGACTTTACTATTTTATTAAGCTGGGTTTTCTACTTCAGCTTTGAAGTCTTTGAATTCTCAAAGGCTTCAGTTTTGTACCGCATAAAGTACACATACCCATATGCGAGTGATCATCGATAAAGGTAATGAAATAGGAGAATCCACCTCTGGCGGTGACTGAATTGGTCCACATACATCAGAGTGTATGAGTTCTAATGTCTCCGCTGCACGATTGTCCTTTACCTTTGAGGGTAATTTGGTCATTTTACCAAGTAAACCAAGACTGTCACAAGTTCCATAAGGTTCATATTTGAGGGTCTGAAATACCCATCCTTATGTAGCTTAGTTAATCTTGTTTCATTGATATGACCTAAGCGAATGTTGCCATAGAAGTGATTCATTGAGATTATTCGAGTTAACATTGTATATATTAGAGGTTGAATATTCTTTGTTTAGTTTATAAGACATAGATACCATTATTCAAAATACCATCTCCATATTTTATTTCATTGAAATAAATAGAACATTCATTACAAACTTATTAGGCATGAAAAAGCCTTTATTACATAAAGAAGAAATTGAAATGATGTTCTTTACTAGAGAAGGTACATAAACACAATCTTCTAAGTCTACAACTAAACCATTCGGCAAAAACTAATGAATAAGTCCCACGCACAATGCAGCCAGTTTTTAACTCTATTACCCATGCGTAAGTCAAACCTCCCCCTGATGGAGTCTCCTACTGTTTCTTAGGCCCTGCACATTGTTACACAGTGAGTCCTACAACCGGTGTCAGCACCCAGTAGTAGAAGGTTTAGAGTTTTGAAAATATAGTTCAATCATATACAACATACCTAAAGCATTGGGCTTCTTGGCCTCTTGGGCTTTCCCTAGCTTCCTTGGCTTTCAAGTATCTGCAGTCTATTTTCCAATGACCATTCTTTCCACAAAAGAAACATTTCCTCTTTCCTTTTTCTTCTTCCACCTTACCATTGGGCTTTAGGTGATCTGGAGCCTTGGCCTTGCCCTTATTTTTCTTTGGGCCTCGTGGCTTCAGGTCCGTACCCGTAAGCATGATAGAGGTTTTAAGCTCTGGTTTCAAGTCATTCTCTGATTGCTTTATCAGATTGTGCATTCTGCTAAAGTATAGCTTCTTTATCAGACATATGAAACTGCATAATAAAGTTAGAGAAGTCTTTTGGTAAGGACTGAAGAATTAGATCGTGACCTATCTCATGATCCATGATGAACCCGAGGTTGGCCAATTTTTCAATGTGGCCAATCATCTTAGCACATGTCCACTAACAGATCATTTTTTATACCTTGTTTGGAATAGGCACATGAAACGGTTATGAACGGAAGTTGCATACCAACTCCTTCAAGTGAAAGATGATGGTTTGAGCATCCATATCTTCGTGTGAGCTTTCTTAAGTCGTCTGACATAGAGCCAAGCATTATATAAAACTGTTTGCTCATCATCATCGACGTTGTTTCTTCCAAGCATCAAATTTATTTTTGGTCAGGCATCTTCTGCGGGTTCAGAGGGAAATGGTCTTCAAGAAATAGAAAATCATTTTTGGTCGTAAGACACAATTTTAAGGGTTTCTAAACCAGTCATTGTAGTTGTCCCTTTTGAGCTTCTGCTCATCAAGTGACTGGAACGAAGTGATCTGAATTTGCCATTTGAATATTTGTGAACTATTTAACCCACCTGTTAAGAGAGGAATGTTAAAATTAGGAATATGTTTTCATTAATGTTTCATAATAAAACATGGGCTTTTAATATTATGAAGTTACGCCCACTCATTGTTTTAAAAATTTTCAAGACAATCGCATCAAACCCAATATGATGGATTTCTTATGGTTAAGGATCCCATTATCATATTATCATAACTCCACTAGGGCCGGTCGTTATAAAATACGGATATAATTAGGTAGGTTCCCAACCAATTATGATATAAATCATAATTCCTTGATCATTGGGTTGGGCAATCAAACATGCCATAGCTTATGATTAGTCCTTGTGGACACCCAATCTTTGCCACTAAGTTATAAGACCACGCCTAAGGGTTGCTGCGTCTTATGACTCAGAAAAGTCAAACCATTGTCAATAGTATGATTTAGGGACAAATTGGTATTGGTCAGTCTGGGTAAAGCCTAGTCATCCAATACGGTTTAAGCCCTTTGGGTCTATACTTTACAATGGGAGGCAAATTTTAGACTTAAATTATATTGAGGATTTTAGCAAGTTTAAGTGTCTAAACCGTCAAATGGATTCCTCCATTGAAAATTCCTCAGAGGGAGGGTGGAAGCGAACTCTCTTAAATACCCTAACCTCTTAGGCTCTTATTGCCTTGGTGACAGGAATAAACAATAGATCCTCCAAATTAGTCCAACACTTTAAATATGCTTTAAGGTAAGCTTTGAGTAAATGATTATCTAGATTCTTCACATCTTTTCCTTTTGGCTATAAAAGGTAGTGAGTGAAGGAAGACACCAAATCATTATCTAACTCTAGTAATACCTTTGGTTAAATTAACTTTAGTTTGGAAAGTTTTATTAACGCATGGTCCCACCCCACTTGTATTTTTTATAATGTCTTTTATTATAAACAAGTGATTATATTTATTAGCCTTAAAGGTAATAAATCTCTAAGTTCATCACAGAATAATTACTAACTAAGGGATAAGCAATACACTCTCTATTTCCTTAGAAAGTCTCTAGATGTTTGCACCCTAAATAATCATGCCAATTCTAATCATACATAGAATCATCAAGCATATGAATTTTAATATGTTGGAATTATTTTAGGCATTAATAACTTTGATTAATATTTAATTATGATATTGCATTTTATTTTATTCAATAAATTTACTATTCACATTTTTTACATATGCGTGAACTTTAAATACAATTTCACAATTCAAATCTTAACCAAATCATGCAAAATTGTACCTAAATTAAGTTCAGGTGTTAGCTTTCCAACGAGCTTTTCACACCCAATTTCGAGTTCAAATGAGAGAGAACTAATCAAAACAAAAACGGCGCGTTGATACCACTGTTGGGAAGCGGCCGCGAGTGCGCAGCGAAAAATCAAAAATTAAACGAAATTATGATGCGATATCCCTTTGCCCAAGACCCATTTATTTTGATTATTCTACAAGACTAGGCATGTTACTATATATTCTAAGCATAAAAACTCATAAAACATGCAAAGAACATAAACCTAAACATGCTAACTATCATAAGAACTCTAATTAAAATAAAGAAAGAAAAAGACTTACTTGAACCGAAGACTCCTCCAGTCCTCCCTCCAATCTACAAGCTTTCTCGAACTCAGCAAGCTCTTCCACGTTCCAAAGAGCCACCCAAGTGTGTGGCCTCCAAAGATGCACACACCAAAGCCAATACTCAACGGCAAGACTATGCCTTGAGTGCACAAGTATTTTGCCCTTGGTGCTAGCCTAGGCAAATACCTCAAAACTTTTAACTCGAGGTTCCTCTAGTCAATTAGACTTAAGGATCCTCAAAATCAGTGGATTACTCTTTTCACTTTAGAGTTGCTCACTTATATAAACCCAAGATATGAAAGGTTTGGTGCCAAAACTTGTAAGAATTCATTGGGTTTATATAGGTGCTCCAAAGACAACAAAATTAATTAAGAATTATGTGGGATAAATGCTAATTTAATCTTAGCCATTGGATCTTAATTTAGTGGTTTAATGAGATTATAAAACCCTAATAAGAGTTTGGGCCGAATTGGAATTCAAAACAAATAACAAATAAAAAAAATTACTATTCATATTACTATTCACATTACTATTCACGTTATTTATTTATTTATTCCAATTCCCAAAGTGCCCCTATTGTCATTCACCAATCCCTAAGCCACTATGGAACCTCATAAATGATCTGTTCAATAATTAAACACATTGAACCATTTATGAACAATTCCTACAGCATTCATATATGCTGTTAAATTTGTACTGTGCACTGTTAACCATTGATTTCGACTTTGTTGTGTGTGACCTTTTGGGTTCCCCTCAAGTTGGACATGAAATGAATCGTGATAATTTAATCGAACATAAATTATCCTCCGATCAGATGGTCGTTCGATTTCAATGACCAGGTTGACATCTAGCAACATGCCAATGCCCCAAATGAGAAGGAAAGATATATATACCCATTCTATATGCGATTTACATATGATACGGTCCCTCGCCTCACTGTATCCCCACCGTTTGACCTAGGGTATGGAAATTTCTACCCATATAGTCAAAGGTATGATGTTGATAGTGTCATGAATCGTGCTAACCAAAGAATCTCACATGATTCTTCCGCTGAGGCCACAGTCTCAAGCACTGATCACACATATCAACCCGTGAACTGGAATATTACTCTTATAAGAAAATATTATCCGAGAGAGTGGCGATTCTCTGTTGTATCTTTACAAACTTCATGTGTTTCAACAAATGACCCAATCATACCCTTATGACCGTATCTTTTGAACCGGGGAAGGAGAATGTCAAAGTTATCTGATCCACACATAAGATTGTAAAGACCTCAAGTCTAAGGACTAGTCATACAATCGATACATGAAAGTTCTCACAGACACATGAGATAAACACTCAATGTGAAAAATTTCGGCGGTCAGTTCGATGGACACGAGCAACTCATGCATCCATGTGATACACCAAGCAGACGAATCTCCGCTAGTAACCTATGAGATCGGCTACCCCACTTAAGGGCAGATCATATCATCATGCTAGGCTCTCCGCTTTGTGAATGCCCAGATTATTCACAAAACTATGACTAGGAATTTTAAGAGTAATGATTCTCATAAGGCGTGGAAGCCATCATCTTATTACTCCAATGGCTTTATTACAGTGTTTGATGATTTATATAATCTATGTAAGACACGTATACTAAAGATTGCCATTTTATTAATTAATGAAAATATTACAAATACATGTACATATAGCCCAACCACAAGTTGGGTATAGGGCATATCCCTAACACCTTGAACAACGATATTATCTAAAAGCCTCCTCTCCGAGGTCAGATACAAATACCCAGTATAACCATATAACCCATTAATCATATCCTAGTCAACCCAAGTTATTACCTGAATTCATCAGTTTAAGTTCCAATTATGGCTACCCCCCCCCTGACAGGTATATTCCTATCCTGTAAGGAAATCTATTAAAGGGTTATCTATCCGCAAGAAGATCGTGAGCTATTGAGTCTAGGGTCTTTAACCTAAAATCCATTTTCCAAGTTCATTTTAAGTTTACCAAATCAATCTTATTAATGGCCAGTTAACAAGAAGCATTAAAACTAAGGATGAATAAATAAACTTTTATATTTCCCAAACCGTAAAATACCCCTTATAAACCAGTGATATTGGAATTCATCACAACCCGAGATAACGGGTTTAGTTACCACACATATCTAAAGCTAATAAAAACTTAAATAAAGTAAATGACATAAAATAAATACTGGAAAGTAAATGCAGGAAATTAAAAAGGAAAAAGTATAATAAAAGAAAATGCTGGGGTTATAGGATCTACTTTATTACTTCTATTTTAGATATCTCCCTTATTATAATGTATTAACTTTACGTGATAATTACCAACCGACCATATAGGCGGTATCCTGATTAAGTCAAATTAATAATTAATTCCAACCGACCATACAGGCGGTATCCAGTTTAGTCAGGTTTTAAATAGTTTATATATTATAATTAATGGAGATTAATCTAAATATTAGTAATAAAAGTTTTACCTTTTACCCCAGCGGGGGAGAGTTACCTCCTCATTACTGAAAAGTAAAAACTGAAAAGTAAAGAAATGAAAGTACTATTGCATAAAAGTAAATGAAATTAATGCTGAAAGTAAAGACTGAAAAGTAAATAAAAGAAACTGCTAATGCGAAAATTAAATACTGAAAGCTATAAATAACCAAACAAGATACAATCTTCTTAGTATTCTTAAGGAATTCCTTAGAAGAAAGTATGAATTATAAATGAAATTTCGGCCCTATTTATAGGAAATTTTTAGCTCCACGCGTCCCGACGTGCTCAACCTTGCGAATAGCGATGCGTCATTGATGAAGGACATGTTGCGCGAAACTCCTGGAGATGGTGACACGTGTACGCGGCAGAATGATTATCTCAATAATTGGCTCGACGTCACGACGCGTAAGGCATCTTACGTCACGATGCAGACATCATCATGACGTAAGTAATGACATGTTCTGTCGGCAGCATGTGATGGTGACACATGGCATATCGCATGTTAGCAGATTTCCTGTGATGTTGACATATGGCAGGCGCACGTTAGCAAAATTTTCTGATTGTGACACGTGTTCGGCGTACGTTAGCGGTGTATTTTAGCAGGCGGCGCATGTTAGCACGATGCATTTTAGCAAACGACATATTTTAGCAGGAAATTTACATTTTTGCCCTTTTTGTCCGTTTTCCACTGTTTTGGCCCCGAAATGCCTCTAGAGAGTCATGTTATTTATTTATCTACAAAATAACACAAAACACATCAAAATATTCACAAAACTCAAGAAACTATGCGAAATATTAAGTTAAAGGAGTGGGAAATAATGATCTATTTACCATTCATCATTAGACCATCCTAAAATATTAGTAACATAGCAAGGATGAGTTATCATGAATAGCAAAAAAAATTTGTTAAGGATATAATTCACAACATTTGTACTAAAATTTTTTGTTAATTCTAGATTATCACCAGGAGATGCGGTTCCACCACCGTCGCAAGGCGTCACCAGCAAGTTTCGAATTTTTGAGTGGATGTTTTCTTTTCAAAGTTGTATTTACTATATGTTCTTGAATTGAGACTTATTTTTCCGTATTTAGGGCGTTAGCCAAGTTTATCGCAGATGTTTTTATGAATAAAAATGTTTTGAGAATTTTTTAGAAAGTAATGTTTTATAAAACATGATTTTATGATTTTTGGAGGCATGAGGGAAAAACCCACCTCATTTGTAACTTGACTCAGATATGGAATTGACGGTTACTGGAATTGACGGACATGACATGTGCAGATGTAGAACATGACTAGGGGATGATGATACGTAACTCCCCTAGATCCTAGATTTCAGGGTTAGGGGGAGGGCGATACGTAACGCCCATAGACTCTAGATTCATGGACAGGAAAATGACATGCATTGGGGGACAGCGATACATAACGTCCCAATGACATGGATTTACACATCTAGCTCCAGTTCAGTGGCTTGGGGGGACAACGATACGTAATACCCCAAGACCACTAGTATATGCGTATGAGGGGACTACGATAAGTAACGCCACATGCGTCAGGTTTTCTACAGATACTCAGAGACATGGTTTTCATAATGATGGTTTATAAAAGAGTTTTCAAGAGAAACAATTTTAAGAGAAACTCAGAGTTTTACAGACCAAAAGCAATTTTCAGAGAAGTTTTCCATAAAGAGAATTGTTTTCAGATAAGTAAAGAGATTTCAAGAAAGATCGATTTCCTTGAGAGGACTTTGGTTTTAGAACAATGGAGTTTCAAAAGTATTTTAATTCATGTTTTGAACTATTCGCTCACTAGGTCATTCAAACGATCTAACCCCCCACTCCCAGTATTTTGTATTACAAGTTTACCCGGGGGACGAGTTCGAGAGGTGGATACTGATGGCAGTCTGTAGGGTGTTTGTCCACCAGGTCGTGTACATAGTTTCAGCACAGTCAGAATCAAGTAAAGTTGTATGTCAGATATTAGAAATGTATGAGTCTTGTGATGAGTTACAAGTGTCTATGAACAGAGTTGTATAAAGAAGTAATAATGAGTACACAGTTATGAGTTTTAATTTTCATTTATGTTAATGAGTTGGGCAAAGGTCCATATGCATGAGTCTATATTTGAGATGAGTTATTAGTGATGTATACAGTCAGTGAGTCAAAGGCTCAGGGGGATATAACGACCTATTCCCTACCGTTAGCATCTCCGGAAGGGGGATGTTACAATATCGTCATTTAATTTTTCTATAATCAATACACATACGCCAACTAGATGGGATTCAAGTTGAGATTGACTCTCCTTTATCATTTTTTATGATAGTTATTCCAGATTTTTTTGACACAACTTGTGTAAGACTTATCCACTTACTATCGAAGATAGGGTAGATAATGCCCACATCAAGAAGTTTAAAGACTTCTGTTTTTACCATTTTTTTTCATGTGAGAATTTAATCTTCTTTGAGTTGACTATATATCCTGACATTATATTTTAAATGTATTTTGTGTGTGCAGATTAAATAATTAATATCTTTTAAAGTCTATCCAATTATCAGTTTATATTCTCTCAAAATATTTAGCAACTTACCTTCTTGATCGCTTGTAAGAGATGAAGAAATTACCACATGATAAGTTTGTTCATCTCTAAAAAATACATACTTCAATCTTTCAGGCAAAATCTTTAATTCCAATTTGGGTGTTTCCTTTTGTTTCTCTTTTCCAAGTGTTCATAATTCCTTAAAATTTTGCTTATCTCCATCGTCTTCTAGTACCTGTATAGAATTAAGTAAAGAGAAATCATTAGAAATATTCGGATTGAGTTGCGTACTTGATTCAAGAAAATTAGCTGTACAGATTTTCATAAGGTTAGATAAACTCCCCTATTAAATATGTTCCTCCAAAATTGGTTCAATTAGTTCCATGTCCTCATTTTCACTGTCCTCTTACACATGTAAAGAGAAATCATTAGAAATATTCGGATTGAGTTGCGTACTTGATTCAAGAAAATTAGTTGTACAGATTTTCATAAGGTTAGATAAACTCCCATATTAAATATGTTCCTCCAAAATTGGTTCTATTAGTTCTATGTCCTCATCATATGGTTACTTACACATGTTAAAACGTTAAATTCTAACATCATATTATCAAATGTCAGATTCATGATTCCATTTCGACAATTAATTGAAGCATTAACTGTTGTTAAGAATAGATTACCCAATATTATAGGAATTGGTTTGTAACTGTCTAATACATGTTGTTTTCCAAGATAATAAAATCAACATGATACATGAATTTATCAACTTGTAATAACACATCTTCCACAATTTATTTTGATACCTTAACTGATCTATCAACAAGTAAAATAGTAGTTGAAATTGGTTTTACTCACCAATATTAAGTTGTTGGTAAACCGAAAAATGAAGCAAATTAACACTAGCTCCAAGATCAAGAAATGCACATTATGATTTTCAATAATACAAGACATAGTAGGACAATCAAAGTCTTTGTATTTCAATGTATTATTTGTTGAAAGAATGGAACTTACCTATTCAGTTAGGAAAATATTATTTCTTACCTGATATTTTCTTTTAAAGAGCACAAGTCTTTCAGAAATTTGGCGTAAGATGGTACCTATTTGATGGCATCTAACAAAAGAATATTGACATTTACTTGTTTGAACATTTCATATATATTTTTGGGAATGATTCATTTTTTTCCAATACTTGAGGAAATAGAGGTGCATGTGAAAAATTATTATTCTCAACGATAGATATTGGTTCATCTGTTGGACATTTATGACCCATAGCATCACTATTTGTACAGAACATGGTGTTGTTGTACAAATAAACTATGTGACAAAAGAAATTGCTCTTTTATCATTTGTAATTGGATTACCTGGATATATAAATGATAAAAGTCCATATGATTAGTACCAGATTAATAAGATATGAGACGGTATTAATCCACAAAGGTTTAATCATTAAATATCCCTAGTCGTAGTATTATCGAGACTGGACATCGATAATGCGGAATAGGCTAGTATTACACTTGTGCGCGTTATGGAAGCTTAACGACATAGTTCTCATATATTTAAGTATTGGATACTTATGCAAATGTAATAGGAGGTTCTGTTTGCCGATGGTACGGGAACAGTTTCGCTTTGGATAGACCCATCGGAATCCCATTGGTAGTATGACTATGTGTCTATGGGAATCCGAATCAGGGTAGGTGTATATGGTCTTAACCTGAGACTTGCATCGCTAATACTTGCGACAATCAGTATACATTGGTTTTGGTTGTCCGAGGCTTTAACAGGTTCTGTGTACGCCTCTTCTGGGTATACTGAGAATCATAGTGTATTGGGTGTGATGTCAAGATGGAAGTATCACTTCAGTCATATGGAGATTATGATCACGCAGTGATACAGAACTGGTACTCTTAAGTACTGCTGTCATCGGGATAATATGACTAGGTCATGATTATCCGATTATAGAGACTAGTTTCCAGTGATCCGATATATGCTTCGTACGGGGCAGACAAAATTCCAGCCCTAGGCCTTGCATGTGACATCCGATACTGGATCGTAATACGCAATACATTGTATACTACGCCTGATAAAGATTACATATTCCTTTAAAGAATATTTCTGGAGAATTGGGTAGGCACGGTGCTTTGCTAGAAGCCAACCATGTCTTGTAAATCGGTAAGAATGTGGTACAAGGTACGCACGTATTCGGATAGTCCGATGACCGTATTTACTACCAACATATCTAGGGATCTCTTGGGTCGCCTCCCAAAGATTCACCGATGACATTTTACTCGAACAGAATTAATCTATGATTAATTATGAGAGAGAGAAATTAATCTAGGATTAATTACGACAAGAATTAATCTGGGATTAATTCGACTAGAAGAGAGAACGCAGTTAATTTGGAATTAATCGGCAAAGTAAATTTAATAGTTAAATTGGATTTCACTATTTAATTTATTTAATTGGGCTAAAAAATATATTAGATATATTAATTGAAATTAGATTTCAATGCGGAATTAAATTGGATTTTAATTCTAGCGAACGAATTAATTTAGAATTAATCCGCAAGCGACTTTCGTAATAATTTTGCTAGGCATTATTATTTATTTAAATTAGATTTAATTACGTCACAACGGAAAATTTGTTTAGTTCAGAATTAAACGAACCCGGGCCGAGCGAAGTTGCGTGTTGATTTAGCCAACTTAAATTTGGAATTTAAAAGTGGTGGGACCCACTTCACTGACATCACATGTTAGACATATTATGGAAGTGGTTAGGCTTAAAATTTTGGATTTGATTTATTAAAAGTAAGCTTGGCTTTGCTTATATAACACTCAAACCAATATCAACACTCAACCTCACTATAAATTAATTTGGTGAACTTTGGAAGTGTAGAATTCACTATTCACAGCAACTTAACTCTCTCTTCCTCTCTTCCTTCTCTCTTTGCCGTGAACCATGTTCTTCCTAAGGACAAATTTGCTTCACAAAATTGATCAAAGCTAGCACTTTGGAGTTGAATCAAGGTGATAGAGAGACTCACCCAAGTGTTGGAAACACTAAAAGAAAGCTTGGAGCTTCATCACATCCATGAAAATCACACTTAGAGATCAATGTAAGTATTCCGCAACTTCTTTGATTTATTCACACAATAATCACGCTTAGAGATCATGTGGCATGTTCTAGGAACACTAACAATGGTATCAGAACGATATCTAAGCTTGATTTGATTCTAGGGTTTGTAAACTTTAATTGGGATTATATGATGTTGAATTGGATTTGTATATCATTGGTTTGTGATAAATTGATTATTTCAAAAATCCCCAAAATCCATGCTTGGCCGAGAATTACCCTAGGAAGCTCATGGTTAATTTTTTGAAATTTAACAATTGGATGTGTTGTTGGCATGATATGTATGATATATGTTGATTTAATTGGATTGAAATCAAATTGCATGACAAATTCCTTGCCAATGCCGTGAGCATAGCATGTTGGAATGGATTGATTGTGCTTTATTTTGTGTTGGACATAAATTGAAATGTTAAGTATGATTAATTAAATTAATTGATATTTTGGAAATATTAGATTAATTGATTAATTATACTAATTGCACTTTAATTAGATTAATATGTATTTGGAATGATATATTAATCTAATTTGTTGTATTTGGGCTAATGGGCTTGGTTGGGCCAAATTTTGGTCTTGGATCATATTTGGGTCTAAACCATTTCCATAAAGTCCAATAATAAGACATTGGGCCTTTAAAAATTTAATTGGGCCTAAATTGATTTTATGGCATATGATGATTCCTAAATGGGCCTTGGCATCTTGCGTTTGATCCATAATGGCCAAAGCCCATGCCTAAAGAATTAATTTAAAGCCCATTGGACTTTAATTAAATAGTATTGGATACTAATTGGGCATTTGAGACCCATGAAGATTGGGTTTGGAATCCAAGTCTAAACGACACTATTAAAAGTGTAATTATTTAATTTGGAATTAAATATTAATTAGTATTGGATACAATTTAAATTGGATTTAAAATTATAGTTCGATATAATTCAAGAATACGTACTTTGAGTATTTATTATTAAACGAGTTGGACTCGCGCAAATCAAATCATTGTTTGAACATCGGATGGTCATTAATCAAAGATAATTAATTGGATTAATTGATTGATAACATGCTTTGTGTGAATACTTGGATGTATTGTATGAATAATGTATATTGGATGGATATTAGATGGGTGAGAGAAATTTTGGAAATTGTTGTAATAAATTTAGAATTTATTTAAATTAGACCTGCGTGTCCAACCTATTATCTCTATTCTCTTTGTATTTCTCTTCTCACCAATTCCCCTCAATGAAAATGAGGTTTCTTTTAGTGTTATGTAATTGGGTAGAAGTCTGTGCTAGCGGGAGAGAGGAAATGGAGAGATTTGTTCTAGGAACAATTTGTTATATATCCATCCGCATATCATTATTAAATTTTATCGCGCCTTATTATGCTTTTAGAATGCATGCTTAAGGGTGTATGATGTGACCTAATCAAAGATAATAAATTGGTTGCCAATTTACGCGAAAAAACCCTCATTCAATATTAAGCGTTTTTTCTTCCATTGAGTGGTTCTCTCTCAAGATCCAAGATTGGCATTGGTTTGGTGGCCAAAGTCAAGACCTTTATCCATCACGGATGTGTTTGAACCGCGTAAGCTTTGTTCTATATCGTATGTCTTGGGCGGTTGTGACTTGTTGGCCAAAGTCAAGGTCACTTCTGGTTCATCGACTTCGATTACGAAGCTTTCCCACTGTCAATGGGTCACACTTAACTAGAATCATTAAGCTTGTTGAGCCAAAGCCAAGGCTTATTTGATTTAGAGGAAAAAGATTAGGAAATATATTGGATATATTTACATATATTGGATATATATCTCAGACTTAGAGGTCCACCTACCGGATCTAGAAATTGGATGGGATCCAATTGATCTTAGAGATCTACCTAGTTAAGTTTCATACAGCTTGTTGGCCAAAGTCAAGGTTGTGTGTTATTTAACGGGATCCTAGCCCACTAGGAAACTAGGTTTCCCGAGTACTCCACAGAGGGTTAGAGGCTCGCCGAAAAATAGTGGGAGGCAAGTATTAAATTTGCAATTTCGTTTAAATACTTGCCAATACGCGCTCATTTTATTTTTCGTCATTATTTAATTTATATATATTAGTTGGACTAATATTCAATTGTTGTTTTAAATGAACAGTTGGACTGTATTCAAACTACTTCATTTGTAGTTGGTTATATAGTTGGACTATAGTAATCAATACATTTGAAAGTAACCAATCAAATTGTAGTTAATTATATAGTTAGACTATAGTAATCATTACAGTAGATTGTACCTGAAATCATTGATTGGATATTTGGACTATAGCAATCAAGATGACTTGAAAGATTAGCGTCAAAGGACATAATCCTGGGTGAAAATATCTTTAACGGCTGTAATTTTCTAGATTGGGAATAGAACCTCAGGATAGTCCTGGAAGCTGAGAAGTTATTCTATTTGATAGAGAAACCTCTCGGGCCTAAGCCTGGAGTTGAGCAAATAGTAGAGCATGAGTTTTGGAAGACCCATTGTGATGATAACTTAAGTGCTCAATACATTATGCTTGCTGCAATGACTTCTTATAGATCTATCGTTAGATCTTAGAAGTAAGAATTACAAAAGAAGATCTTATGCTCGCGTATGTTAGAAGGTACATCTGTCGAGCACTAGGTGTCACAGATGATTGCTGACATTGAACAGCTAGGTTAGCTGGGCATTACCTATGAGGCCGAGACTTGCATAGATTTAATCTTACAGTCTCTGCCCGAATGCTAGGGCGGGTTCATCTTGAACCAACCAAAAATTCTTGGAGACTTAATGAATATGCTCTAGGAGGCACAGCCAGAGCTTCTAAAAGGGCAAGACTAAATTGTCACAGTCTTCAGGGAAGACAAAGGACATGTCCCAAGATGTCTGCCTAAATTGTGGCAAACGGGGTCACGGGAAGTGTGACTGCCGTATGGACAAGGCAGACATGAAGGAAGTGAAGGCGGGGCAAGGCTCCAGCTTCAGGTATGTTTGTTATAAACATGTCCACTACCAGTTTTAAAATTGGATTTTGATACTGGATCTGGAAAATACATAAATATGTACTGATGTGCCGAATCTGCTGATTAGCAGGAGACTGGCTTCAGATGAGATCGACTTGCGAGTCAGAAACGGGACATTGCTGCAGCTGAGGCAACAAAAGAAGCATTTTGGATCTATATAATCCTAATTGGATTAGGAAGGAACCGCGGTCTCATCAACGATCTAAGTATGGACTTCAACTGTTTAATTTGAATCGTTAGATCATACATCATGGCGATGTGATGATCGAATAAATCGCATCAGATGATAACCTTGCAAATCCGCTGACGAAAGTTGTTTCTTAGCATAAGTTTGAGCGACCCGTACATAGTTCAGGTGTTGGACACTTGAGTGATTGGCTATAGTCCAAGTGGGAGATTGTTGGATAATTATGACCCATAGCATCACTATTTGTACAAAACATGGTGTTGTTGTACAAATTAACTATGTGACAAAGGAATTTGGTATTTTATCATTTGTAATTCGATTACCTGGATATATAAATGATAAAAGTCCATATGATTAGTACCAGATTAATAATATATGAGACAATATTAATCCACAAAGGTTTAATCATTAAATATCTCTAGTCGTAGTATTATCGAGATTGGACATCGATAATGCGAAATAGGCTAGTATTACACTTGTGTGCGTTATGGAAGCTTAACGACATAGTTCTCATGTATTTAAGTATTGGATACTTATGCAAGTGTAATAGAAGGTTATGTTTACCGATGATACGGGAACAGCTTCGCTATGGATAGACCCATCGGAATCCCATTGGTAGTATGACTATGTGTCTATGGGAATCCGAATCAGGGTAGGTGTATATGGTCTTAACCTGAGACTTGCATCGCTAATACTTGCGACAATCAATAAACTTTGGTTTTGGTCGTCCGGGGCTTTAACATGTTCTGTGTACGCCTCTTCTGGGTATATTGAGAATCGTAGTGTATTGGGTGTGATTTCAAGATGGAAGTATCACTCCAGTTATATGGAGATGATGATCACGTAGGATACGGAACTAGTACTCTTATGTACTGCAGTCATCGAGATAATATGACTAGGTCATGTTTATCCGATTATAGAGACTAGTTACCAGAGATCCGATATATGCTTCGCACGGGGCAGACACAACTCCAGCCCCAGGCCTAGCATGTGACATTCGATACTGGATCGTAATACGTAATACTATGTATACTATGTCTATCAAAGATCTTGTATTCCTTAAAAGAATATTTCTGGAGAATTGGGTAGGCACATCGCATTACTAGAAGCCAACCATATCTTTTAAATCGGTAAGAACTTGGTACAAGGTACGCACGTATTCAGATAGTCCGATGACCGTATTTACTGCCAATATATCCATGGATCTCTTGGGTCGCCTCCCAAAGATTCACCGATGACATTTGACTCTAACAGAATTAATCTATGATTAATTATGAGAGAGAGAAAATTAATCTAGGATTAATTACGGCAAGAATTAATCTGGGATTAATTCGACTAGAAGAGAGAACTCGATTAATTTGGAATTAATCGGGAAAGTAAATTTAATAGTTAAATTGGATTTCACTATTTAATTTATTTAATTGTGCTAAAATAATATATTTGATATATTAATTGAAATTAGATTTCAATGCGGAATTAGATTAGATTTTAATTCTAGCGAACGAATTAATTTAGAATTAATTCGAAAGCGACTTTTGTAATAATTTTGCTAGGCATTATTATTTATTTAAATTAGATTTAATTATGTCGCAATGGCAAATTCGTTTAGTTCGGAATTAAACGAACCCGGCCCGAGCGAAGTTGCGTGTTGATTTAGCTGACTTAAATTTGGAATTTAAAAGTGGTGGGACCCACTTCACTTACATCACATGTTAGACATATGATGGAAGTGGTTAGACTTAAAATTTTGGATTTGATTTATTAAAAGTAAGCTTGGCTTTGCTTATATAACACTCAAACCAATATCAACACTCAACCTCACTATAAATTAATTTGGTCAACTTTGGAAGTGTAGAATTCACTATTCACAGCAACTAAACTCTCTCTTCCTCTCTTCCTTCTCTCTTTGTCGTGAACCATGTTCTTCCTAAGGAAAAATCCGCTTCACAAAATTGATCAAAGCTAGCACTTTGGAGTTGAATCAAGGTGATAGGGAGACTCACCCAAATGTTGGAAACACTAAAAGAAAGCTTGGAGCTTCATCACATCCATGAAAAGTTTTGAAAGTCAAAGCCGATCAATGTAAGTAATCCGCAGCTTCTTTGATTTATTCACACAATAATCACGCTTAGAGATCCCGTGGCATGTTCTAGGAACACTAACATCATGATGAGTGGTATTTATATCACTATTTCCCACTCATTTGACCTAATATTTTGTATAGTTTCTTGAGTTTTGTGAACGTTTTGATGTGTTTTATTGTTATTTTGCAAATAAATAAAGTTTGGGAAGCATTGGAAGCAATTTGGGGCCAAAATAGAAAAAAATGACGCAAATGGGCATTTTAATCTCACTTAATTATAATATTTAAATTATAATTTAACCGGATTAATTAATGGCAAACTTTATTACCGCCTATATGGTCGGTTTAAATATAAATTACTTTACCGCCTATATGGCTGGTCTTTATGTGACAGATAATTACCGCCTATATGGCTGGTGTAATTGGACTAAATGGATTATCGCATATATGGCTGGTTTTAAATGTTTAACATTATTAATTCCTGAGAAAGCAGAACATAAAATAATTTTATATTATAATAAGTGAGATTCCTATATATGAAATATTAAATGTGGATCCTCTAACCCCAGCATTTTATTTTTATTCTAGGGAAGTGATGAAACACAATATTCACACACTTAATAATTGATTTTCTTTTTATGGGTAATTCTTTAGTTTGTTTATTGAGTCTTAAGCTTAATACTTCTTGTTGTCTGATCACCAATAAGATTGATGTGGTAAACTTAAAATGAACTTGGAAAATGGATTTTAGGTTTCAGCCTTAAATTCAATAGCTCACGATCTTCCTTGAGGATAGATAACCCTTTAATAGATTTCCTTACAGGATAGACATATACCTGTCAGGCGGGGGTAGCCACTATTGGAACTTGAACTTAATGAATCCAGGTAATTTGGTTGACATAGACATATGGTTCAATTGGGTTATACTGGGTGTTTGCATCTGACCATCGACATAGGCTTTTGCATAATTTCATGTTTCAGGTTAGCAACTAATTTATTACACATATATAAGAGAATCAATTCATCTTTATAAAAATATTATGTGGAGTCACAACCCTAGATCTTTGAGTCTTTTGTTATTTTCCTTAATATTTTCTTTTGTGTCTTTAAGTATTTTTTTTTTATCAAATCCACATTCAACCAACCAAAAGCAATCATTCTCTTCTCCATATAATTAGACACCTGTAAATAAATAGTATCAATAATTAATAACAATAATAGGAATTAAGTCCTCGTGGGATCGATATTTTTATACTACTTGAACGATACGTACGCTTGCGTTATACGTGTGTGTTTACGCCGGTGACATCATCAACCTCTTCTTTATCCTGAAAAACTGACTCATTTTCAACTTCACTAGGTTCAAGAATCCGTCTTTCAATGACCTTACCACTACAAAGAGTAATAACTGATTTAACTTGGCCTTTGAGTTGACTACCATAACTACCATCGTGAAATTTTGATGACTCTTGGGGTTCAGTTGCGGTTGTGCAAGAAATTTCTCTTTCTCATGATAGTTAATACAATTGTGAATTTAACAAATATATCTTTCAGATCGCTCAATGTTTGTACTACGAAGAGTAATAAATAATTTAACTTGGTCTTTATGTTGACTGCCAGAACTACCATCGTGGGATTTTGGTGACTCTTGGGGTTCAGTTGCGGTTGTGCAAGAAACTTATCTTCTCATGAATAGTTAATGCATATGTGAATTTAGAAAATGTATCTTTCAGATCGCTCATGTTTGCACAATTTGGTTATTGATGGCTTTCTGTTTCTCGATGAATGCATGTAAGGTATCCTCAAATGTTTTCTTAGGAGGTGGGAAATATGGTGAATAATTCTGAGAATTTTGAAAATTTTTGTGTACCTGGGAGGTTGTCGCAATGATTGTACTTGGTTATGATTCCTCCAATTGAAGTTTGGATGGTTTCTCCTATTAGAATTGTAGATCTGGGAATATAGGTGTTGATGGTATTTTCAGGTCCTATGATATTTAAGCAGTACGGCAAGGGTAAAAAGGTAATTCCCTTCTTGGACAAGATCATTAATACCGACCCGACCACATGAGTGAGGGGCCGAGCACTTTACGATCGGCAAACCGACCACTTAAGAT